>VDFB02049674.1:81104-126464 GCA_007258455.2 Sequoia sempervirens
ATTAACCTTTTTCTTTGTCTACTCTATGCAATTGTAAACAAAGGACAAGGTTCATTCTAGAAACTCACCTTGTACTCTTTTCTTGAAGAATTTGCTACAGTTGGACCACTACACCACCTCTCCTCCTCCAATCAAGAGCATTGCACCATGTAATAAGCTTTGATTAGAAAACAAAGACCATTTGTTTGTTTTTCTAAAAGAATAGCAATAAAGCTCAAGGAAATGACCAAAATGCAAACAACTCCCAAAATTACATTTGCCATATATAATACTCCTACTGTGATGGATACTAGTAGCCAAAACCAATAAAAAACTAGCAAGCATTTTTTAGATTCAAGAGACACAAGTATAAATGTAAATCAGATTAACTAGACAAACTAGTTCCCATAGGTTCTTGTACCAAAAATCTTCTAGCAATGAATCTAACTACTCTTTTGCACGAAGTCTAAAATTATTTCATTAAGCAATATTACTTCACTGCTCTATGGCAACATTGCAATTTGAATTCTAAAACATACTTGGCATAGCTTTTTATAACCCCAAGATACAATTTTCTAACTTCCCAAGCATTCAGTCTAAGTTTTCCAATTACAAAATCTCAAATTGCTATTTTCTTGGTATGTTTGTTCCTTGAATTTGATCACTAGGTAAAATGTGTACAAGGATAATTGTAATTTGTTCTTTCTCTTAATTACTATGCATTTAAAGACTATTTTACAGCCACCTAATTAATTAGTTATCTAATGATACAAGGATAAATGACAAATATGGAATTGACTACTTTGACATGAGTAAAATGTCACATGGACCTATTAGCTAACACACTACATATACTGTGACTTTTGTGTGCTTAATCCATCTACATGTAAGTACAAATCACAACCCATAATTAAAATGTCCCCAAGGATATTTATAATTATTTCTTACTTTTTATTATTATGTATTTAAAGACTAATTAACAGTCACCTAATTAATTAGATATCAGATGAAAGAAGAGTAAATGAGAGCTACCAACTCAATTAAAATGCCAAAGTTAACATGTGAATATCAAGGTGTCCATATTTAATACTCATTGCATTCCCCAGAACCACATTTTCCTGAGGATTTTTGTAAAACAGTTCACTTGTCCTATAGAAAGCAAGTGAACTCTTTAACAATCCCATGAAACATTGTCTTTCTATGCATCCATGCATACAAGAATGCATGTATATATGTGTGCATGTAATTATGTATATATGTATGCATGTATCTATGTTACCATGTATGTATGTGTGTATATAATAGATTATTATTGCATCTGCTTTAAATGCTTGTGTGCAGCTATGTGTCTATGTATACATTTTACCCAACCCTTTACATGTTAACTGAGAGTTTGAAAGCTTTTCCTATTCATTGGCAACTAGTTTGGCATTGAACAACAGGTAGAACTTGTTATGAAATGTGGTTTCATAGGAATTATGTAGAAACCCTTTTGTCCATTGTGTAGAGCTCTCCCATAGTGAGAGCTTTGGAGCTAATGTGCTTTGGACTTGTCACATAGTAAGAGCTTCAGAAGAATGTAGGGACAATGTGTTCATAATGCTTTGGAAACTGTTAAGCAAACCGAATTTAGAGAAGCAAATCCAAACTCGCAATTGCTTTGAGCTTTTTGACTGTCAGCAAAGCATGAAGGATAGAGGAATTTTACTATTATCAAATGTCGTGGTTATTTTCCTCCTAGGCACACATGCAAAATATGGAGGCATAGACAACACAAGTGAACTGTTTGACAAAATTTCTGGGTGAAATGTGGTTCCTTGGAATGCAATGAATATTTAGTCTACGCACCTTGATATTCACATGTTAACTTTGTCATTTTTATCTAGTATCTAGTTCTCACTTACTCTTCTATCATCTCATATCTAATTAATTAGGTAACAGTTAATTAGTGTTTAAATACATAACATTTAAAAGGAAGCAATAGTTATAATTATCCTTGTGCACATTACACCTATAACTCAAAGCCAATTAACAAAACAACAATAGAAAATTATGTCCATGTTAATATGGTAGACACTATGTATTTGTGCATAATTCTATAAGGATACCATGTGTTGTGCTTTCTGCTTGAATAAAGTTTGATGAAACAGTTGATAGTTACTACTAGACAACCAAATGAAATTAACTTAGGTAAATGGAAATAGAATGACCCCATCCAATTGCAAAATGAATATTTATGTGGCTTTTACATGATAGCAGGCTTACAGCCATGAGACTTCTTTGAAGCTTAAATGTCATAGTATATGTAGCATATTACCCAATAGCTCTATCTCACTTCATTCATGTTGATTTAGGCAAGTTCATATTTCTCATTTACCCTTGTACCGTCTCATATTGCTCATTGCATTCCCTGGAACCACATTTTCCTGAGGAGTTTTGTAAAACAGTTCACTTGGATTATAAATGCTTTCGTATTTTACATGTTTTCCTACGAGAACAATAACCATGACCTCTGACAAAATTTAAATGCTTACTCGCAGAAAGTAGGTTTCTACTACATTCTTTTGTCTATCTTTGTGCAAATGAAATTTTGTATTCTGCTATGGTAAATTCTCTAGTGCATTAGGTACTTTAAAGCGCAATTTTTTGGATGTTGCTCATGTTCCAGGTTTAATTCTTTTTGGGGGTTATAACTACCTACTGTTGTATTAGTTTCCCATTTTTTGTTCTAGAAATGAATGAAAATATAAACAAATAATCATATATAATAGTTTTTCTTTGACAAATTTTGTTAAACAGTTCACCTATTTTCTGTATGCTCCCATTGTTTGCATTTATGCCTACGAGGACAATAACCACGACTTTTAACAAAACCCCTCTATCCTTTATGCTTTGATGACAATGAAAAAGCTCAAAGCAACACATTGTCGACTCATTGTTCAAAAGCTCTCATTATCGCACACGTTGACATTATTTTGGTTCCAAAGCTCTCTTTATGGGACCGCTTTCCAGTAATTAAAAATATACAAACTTTCCAGGGCTCACATGCATGAAGTAAAATGGACAAGAGGGTTTGTTTCCCATTTTTTGTTCTACAAATCAATGAATAGATAAACAAATAATCATATATAATAGTTTTTCTTTGAGGGGTTTTGTCAAAGAGTTCACCTATTTTCTGTATGCTCCCATTGTTTGCATTTATGGCTACGAGGACAATAACCATGACTTTAAACAAAATCCCTCTATCCTTTATGCTTTGATGACAACAGAAAAGCTCAAAGCAACACATTGTTGACTCATTGTTCCAAAGCTCTCATTATCCCACACGTTGACAGAATTTTGGTTCCAAAGCTCTCTTTATGGGACCGCTTTGCAGTAATAAAAAATATACAAATTTACAGGGCTCACATGCATGAAGTAAAATGGACAAGAGGGTTTCTACATAA
Source organism: Sequoia sempervirens (assembly GCA_007258455.2). Classification (NCBI taxonomy): domain Eukaryota; kingdom Viridiplantae; phylum Streptophyta; class Pinopsida; order Cupressales; family Cupressaceae; genus Sequoia; species Sequoia sempervirens. The sequence continues at coordinate 84,530 of VDFB02049674.1, forward strand.
TTCCTATCAAATGCAGATGAAACCTTCACATTTCAATAAGAAATTCGAATAGATAATACTAAAAGTAGTTTAAAATACGAATTTATACTCAAAGTATAAGAATGCCTTAAAGAACTATGAAACCCTACTTGCATTTCTCGTATCAAATAGATGAAAACAACATAAAGTTACCTCTTCTGACCTCAAGCAATTCATTTCTTGCTGTCTAGTGTGCAATTCTGCAACTACAAAATCTCCTACTCGATCGCTACAAACTCTTCCTTAGAACACGCGCTTACAGAACACAAAAACAACACACGCAAAGTAATAGAGATGCATACCAAGTCGCTTAACTCTATATTGAATTACCAAAGTACCCTGGCCACGTGTGGCCACCAAGCCATTCCAGCGCCTTCATCTCAAGCCTGATGCCATTTAATGCATTTAATTTGTATTCATGCACTACGTACGTCTACCCGCCAACTTTATAAACTATGCCTTTGCTTAAATTTATTTAATCAATGTATGCACTCTCAATTTCCTGATATTTTAGTGCATTTAATCTGCATTCATGGATTACGTACCTCTAGCCACCAGTTTTATTAAAACTATGCCTTTGCTTAAAATTATTCAATCAATTTATGCGTTCGCATTTTCCTGAATTTTTAAAACAAAAATGATTTATAAAGCTACTTCGACGAATAGGAAATTAGATAAATGCTAATTTTCCAATATAAAAAATAGCTCTCCAAATTCAAACTATACCAAAAAAAAGTAATATGTTAAATGGCGAAATGTGATTGGCCGATGCTACTGGTTAAAAGCATTCCGGGAGAATGCATAAGTATTCCTGCCTAGACGACAGGAACTAATAATACAGTGTTGTGTTCAAATCAATGCTACGTTCAAATCCTCCTATGCATGACTTTGATGAGAAGAAGAGAGGGCTGTTGAAGTCCACAAAGAAGCCACAAAATGTGAAGAACAACAAAGTTGTCAAAGTTGGAAGTAGCACGCTAATGATGAGGTTCACCAAGTAGTGTGAGAATTAATCAATGTACTCCATGTTCAACCAACAATGGGGAAGATTTTGGAGGCACATAAATGAATAACATTGGGGAAAGCAACAATAGAAATACCAACAAAGAAGAGATTGGAGGAGCTTGCTAAAAAATAACCCTTAGCAACATATGGAATGCTTAAGAAAAAACCACACAAAGGATATGCCATATTAAAATTGATACAACAATATTATTAGAATGGATAGAAAATTGCAGACTTGAAAGTATGAAGCTAAACAAAAATATTGAAATTGATACAACAATATTATTAGAATGGATAGAAAATCACAGACATGAAAGTATGAAGCTAAAAAAAATTGAATCAGAACATTCTAAGATACGAGAGAATGAAGATCGATTCATTTAGGAATGCCATAGTTGATTACAACAGTGAGAGAGTCTACATCTCGATTGGGCATTCTACCAAAAAAAATTGTGCTTTGTCCTTGCCTTACATTTAGCGTGGGAAACACTTTGTAGCTACATCACAAACACATAAAACCTCCACTATTGCAAATAGTGCTATATTTGGTTAAGCATGTATTCAAAAATGTCTATTATCGGCACAAAAAATAAAACAAATCTCTAAGATGATCATTTACAGAGAAAAGACTAATATCATTGTAACTATTGTTGAAATAATCTTCTAAATGAATTTCAACAGAACTACCCAAAGCAATATTTTAAGCTACATGAGAAATTGTCACCAAATTTTCACATTAGGTTCACCAAATGTAAGTAGGATAGAATTTTGAAATTAGCTGCAAGTAGCATAAGAAACCAAACCCCAAGCAACAATAGAGAACAATGAAAGCAAGAAGCATAAAAACATGAAACAATATCACCTGGTCTTCAAGCCTGCATTAATTGACCTCTATTGGACTTCTCCATCTTGCTGCAAATTGTATGATTTCCCTTAAATTGAAGTGTAACTATAAATTATTCCTAAGACAAGAAAGACATTGAAGTATTGTATGCTCATGTACCTAGAATTATCAAGAATGTTGTGCATGAATGAATGAAAATTACTAGAGAGACCTTTTAAAGAGTGTGAAGTTGACAATGGATGACCATAATTAGAAGTCAAAAAAAACCTTAGATCAAAGGTCAGGATTCAATGTGATGAGAAGCATTAGGGTTAGGGAAACATTAGGTCAAAATTAGGGAAAGATTTGAAATGAAGGGCTAAGATTTAATTGGAGACAATTAAATCAATGGTGGAGAATAAATGAGATAATGTAGAGATTTGGCATAGAAAAAGAGGTGGTTGGGGAATCAAATCATTAATATAAATAATTTGATTTATGGAGGGAAGTTGACTTTTGAATTAAATAATGGTTTAATTCAAAAGTGGGAATAAGACAAAAGGTTCAATAAATAATTATTTTAATTATTTACTTGTGGGATGAAAAGTGAATTAAATAATTAATGTTAATTATTTAATTTATAGTTAGAAATGGGTAAATAAATTAGAAATTTATTTAATTATAGGAGTAAAGATGAGTTAGTGATGTATTTAAATAAACAAATATAAATTATTCATTTAAATAATGATGGAGGAATATAGGACATTAATTAATTAAATAATTATAAATTATTTAATTAATGGTGTGAAGTATGACATTAGGATATAATTAAATAATTTAATTATGTGAGGAAGAAGTGTGGTTTGACATAGAAAAATGTAGCTCGGAGGCCTAGGTCATTTTTATGTTTCTACACCAATACATTTCTTTTCTGTGTCCTTTTCTATGACAATGAGAACCTTGTATTTATTGAATAGAGTTGTTAGAAATTGTTGTACATGTAAAATCATCTTCTTTTCCATTTTTAGACCTTCATTATTTAGCCTTACACAAGGTATAATGGGGTCTTTGTTGAACAACCAAAATACTAAGGGGGGGTGAATCAATATTCTTATTAACTCAAACATTCATTCAGGGCATCACATTAAACTTGCAATAATGGAAAGAAACACATAAATAATGCATCAAATCAAAGAACACAAGAACACCAGATTTAACACTAGATTTATGAGGAAAACCTAAAAAGGGAAAAACCATGGTGAGGATTAGCTCACAATATAGATATTGTAACTGGTTACAAATTTTGATACAATTGGTGGATTCACTACCGAAGAAAAAAACTGTCTAAAAGAAGAAAGGATCATTGCTGGTGGATCACTACCAAAGGGCCCACTTCTCGGAATAGAAACATATAGAAGAAAGGGTGGCTCACTGCCAAATGTGAACTAATAATTCATCTAACCTTTGCTAAAGATACAGTTCCACTAAAGCTTAGAATACTGACCTAACACACTTCATTCTTCACCTCAAAAATAATTCACACTTCTCTTCTTTGAATCTCTCACACACATAATTATCTTACATCTCTACTTGTGTACGAGGAATTAACCTTGTATATATACCGTAATCAGCCAAAACATTAGTTAGGTCAACCCAAAATATATATCATGCAACACTTCATCCTATCAACTCAAAACTCAATCACACATGTGAAAGGAACCAAATAATATAACATATTAAGATAGGTCAGAATGACCTATAATTATTTCCCATAAATCTATTCCAAAATGTACTCATTTTCACATAACCAAAAATACTTAGGTTGGCACCATTGGTGAATTAATAATAGAATGAACCATCTATTCACTCACAAATTGTCACATGAACAACCAAAAAACTTGCCACTTAGAGAAAACATACTATATAGGAATCCTCAAACAATTCTACAAATCTACATACCAAAATATTCATCCATGGTGGAATATGGAGAATTCCAATCATACACTCTGTCACAGTTACATATGCATTTCTAGATCGATACTCTGTCACTATTATCTTTGATAGTGGAATAAATCAGATTATGAAAATTTGGATTTAGAGTCTTCCACAATACATAATCATTACCTCAACACCACATAACAAAATTCTTCATGGAAGAGCACTACAAACCAAATGACTAGTTCTTTTAACATTGGAATTGCATTCTGAATAGGTAATTATTCAATTATCTAATCTTTACTAGGCCAACAACTTTGCATGTTTTCCATGGATTTCCATCAATAATAGGTTTCCATCAATGACAACATCATATAACACTAATACATTTGACTGCAAAATATGACGAAACAGACTGACGAAATATGTAAAATACGATGTTCATCGGGTGCTTGTAAAATTTGATGTGTAATTTTCAATTTTTTGAAAGTTTATCCCCGACGTTCGTCGAAATTTCGACGATCCTGGGGTTCGTCAAAATGTCGGTTATCATTTTCGTCAAATTTTCGATAGACATGAAAAATTTTAAAAAATAAAATTGTGGCCGACATAAAAGAAAAGTGAGTTCGCGACCCCATTTTATTGGCGCATAGTGTTTTGCTCTACTTGAGACAGCTTGTATAAACTAAGTGATCCATTTTTTTGGAAAAAATAAAAATAAAATTCAAGAAGATATCGCCAAGTTGAGGGGTAGCTTTCATTGTCTTTTTGTAGAATTTAGTTGTGATGTCAGATTTTAGTTTCAGGTTTGAAAATCATATTTTAAAGCAACATCTCATCGATTACTTTTGTAGAGGTTAAGGGTTTTGAGAATTTCATGTCCAATTTTTTTGTGTGGAATCACCATAAGATCACAACCGAGGAACATACTCTTGTGACTATAATTATGTGATCCATAACTGTATTGGTCATGTGGCACAATTGTTCTATAACAAGTACATGATGCATTCATGTGTGACCCAAGTTTAATGTGGCTATGTTGTGATAGAAATGGAGGCACTCATATAATGTAGTTAATTCAAGTTGTATAATGTAGGTGTCAATCATCATTGGATGCATTTTGTTGTCTCAAGTTTAACAGGTTAGGATGTAATTATAGCATGATTTAAGAGTGATTACCTCTTGCTGCAATAAAGAGCCTATAACTCTGGTTGATATGCAGAGTGGTTGTGTTATATCAATTATGTAGTGTATTCAAGCACAACACATGTTTAATGGGCTATTCTAGAGTGATCAAGATTTTCTAAACCTTATGAAATGTTACTTGAAATATATTTGCATAATCCTTCAAATTCCTTCCGTGAGGCTTTTGAAAGTTTCCCTCAATGTGGTCCTATATAGGGTTTAGAATGATTTCTTTTAATTAAAAACAACAACTATGTATTTTCCTCAGAATTAGATAATGTGGAGATCTCCTAAATCCCCAACACACTATCCTCTTTGGCACTATATTCATTACTCTAGCTACTAGGGTTTTGCATGTCACATCTTTAATATCTTCATGACCATGGCTTTTAAATAGATCTCGGTCTTTGTTTTAATCCTTTTCATGGTAACCCTTGAGTTCCATAATCCACCTTCAATCTCTTCTTAGAACATTGTCTTAAGCTAGACTACATAGTATGTATATAAAGCAAGTCCTTCATACCTGCCATTGTTCCAAACCACCACTCACTGCCTTGCTGAAAATGTTGCCTCCATAAGCACAATAGCATGTTTTAAAATCATGGTTGCCAGTGATTGACCATTAAGCTCACCACTTTCATCATGAAGATACAATGAAATTTTTGTCTTCAAACTCAAGGCATTATGGAAGATAACATTGTGAATTGCTTGTTGTGTACGATTCGATTTTCTTGCACATTTACAGCTTTTCTAACTTCCTTTAAGACTAGGTATTGCACCCCCAGCTGCAATCTCAAACAACTCACTCGCTATCACTTGAAGATTCTTTTCATGAGCATCCTTCTATAAAAATCCTAAACTTATGCCCTATAGACTGCCTACTTACTATAGGGGACTCATTGTTTCATGGTATTGTAGTTCTTAAGATCCTTCAACCTTATTGACACTACTTCACAGTCCACAAGGTATTATTCACTATTTTTCCATCTTTGGTGACTATCAAAATACTGCTCAAACATGCAATCCACTAGCTCCATTATACAATATTAATGGCTAAGAAGAAACATTGAACCTATGATTACCACTGTTACTTGATTTGGAAAATCATTCCTTGATTGCATTTGACTTGTCTAACACTACCAAAAGCATTTGAAAAACCCTTAAGGTCAGCAAGGGGGTAAGGAAACTCACTGTTAAAATCTCCACTTTACTATGCAAGGTTTGAGCTTTATTACCCTGTCACTGCTTAGCCTGTTTTTGACTGTCACATCTCAAGTGACTGTCATTCTTCTTATCAGATTGTATTTACAAATGTCACTAAGCTACATAGGTGTGCTTGTTATTGGTTACAATATTTATTTTTGCAAGATTTTGTTATTACCTACAATATCTCAATCTTTCTGGTATTGCAACCTCACTAATCTGCTATAGTTATTGTTTATGTTTCTATTGAGGCCTAGGGTTTGTACCCTAATCATGCTCTTACCAATGCTTCTGTTGTTTTTTTATTAGGGCTCTCTCAATGTTGAGGGCCCTAGGGATAAGCTCGTCATAAGAAGTGACACATTGCATCTTTAACTAAAAGGATAAATCCGTATTGACATTAGCAATGCTGATTCTGACTCGTTGCTCCTTAGGAATGGGTCACTTGCTCTTACTAGCTCGCTACCTCCATTGTTGTAGCAATTTTGTGATCAAATTCAATATTATGATTTTAGGAGTCTTAACGGTTGGAAATCATAGTAAAATCAAAATTTAATAAGTTTCGGAATTAGCATTGTAAAGTGTTTTTTGGGGTCATTAACTTCAGACTATCTTCTCTTTTACAGGGGTGGTTGCATGCCAATTTTTTTTGGTGTAAAATATCAGAATTATTAGATTATGTTACCTGTCTATGAATAAAAATTATTGGAGTGTGAGTTTGATATTTTTTGAAGATCTAAATAGTCAAGCTTGGTAAAGAAAAATCATGTCAGATAATATTAGTCCAGAACAAAATGAAGAGACACTTGATAGATTATGGGCTAGATTGAAAAGAAAGTGTGATGGGAAATGTTATTGTCCTTGCAATAATTTCAAGGGCTTAAAGATGAGATGACTTTTAATCACAACAGCTGAGTAACATTGTAGGCAGCATGGTCACATTGAATGGGGGCATCATTATTGTCCATTGGTAAGTTGTTCATTATATGTGTTTATATTGATTGAATTTGTAAATGTTTATATTATTTTAACATTATATATATATATATATAATCACTTGATCATGATCATGGTTTATTTATGTCTATCATTATTATAAAGGTGGGGTGCCCTAGGGCAGATGATATGGATTATCACGGCCTGGAGAATGTGGTTTTGCAAGCGGATGAACATGGAGCTGTGAATATTGAAGATGAAGTTAATGATCCTATGGAAGAAGATGATCATGCATCAGAAAACACAGTTGAAGATGATGGTACGAATACATTGATCCATGCCACATTTAGTGACAGAGCTGATCATGATGATCAAGATGACTTTGATGATGTTCATGATTTACCTATACTTGACAAGGCATACGAGCCCCTTTATGAAGGCTCTGGAACAACTCTTCTCTCTGTTGTATTGTTGTTGTTGAACTTGAAGGTTATGAATGGTTTATCAAACATAGCAATCTCACGGATGTTAAGGTATGTCATATATGTCATCTTTTTTCATCTATTTTAATTGTTGTTAGTTCATCACTAGTAAATAAAGGATGAAATATGTACCATTAATATTCTTTATATGAACAAATTATTTTTTCTTGTAGATTGATTGGTGAATTTTTTTTACCACCATCAAATATTTTACCTTGCTCATACCGAGATTTATGTGCCATTGTGAAAGATATCAGAATGGAGTATCAAGCAATAGATGCATGTCCCAATGATCATATTATATATCATAAACAACAGGAATTTGCAACAAAATGCCTAGAATGTCATATCAATAGATATCGAATAGATCAACTAACAAAAGGTACCTTGCAAGGTTCTTTGTTATATTCCCATTATTCCATTATGCACAATTATTTAGTGCGAAAGCTTAGTGCAATTGATGGATTACCATGAACAGAATAGAAGTGGATGACATTCTTCGAATGCCTACAAATGGTTCTGCATTTAGGGACATGGAGGAAAAATGTCCACACTTTAAAGAAGAAACCCTCGCATCTCAAGCCATTGCTTAACGGTAATAAATCCATTTGGAGAGTCGAGATCTATTTACTCAAGCAGGAATACTTATTATCAACAATAACATTCCTCCATGGATGTCAATAAAGCCGAAGCACGTAATGTTGTCAATGATTGTTCCGTGTATTTGTTTACATCAATTTTCTTTAACGTAGTAGCATCTCATTTGTCTTATTTGTTTACAATGACATATTTTTTCATTCAATATTCATGTACATTAATTTATATATATTGCAGTAAAATGGTTATAATAATTATGTAATGTTTATGTTCATTCAACTAGGTAAGTACCAAGTTAAAGATATGAATGTATATATCAAGCCTCTTATCAATGAGTTACTAAAGTTATGGAATGGCGTCACTATGTATGTCGTCTCCAGACTAATATGACAAAGACAATTTCAATTCCATGCAAAGCTTGTATGGACAATTCATGATGCCCCAGGGCTAACACATTTTTGTGGTATATTATAACGTTTGACTGCACTTTAACAATATTAAATTTGATGAAGTAGATATCATGCATGTTTTTAAAATAATCTATTCATTATATATAATTATAAAAATTGACATATTTAATCCAATTATATATCATCTTGCAGGTCTTCAAACAAAGGGAAAATTTTGCATGTCCAATTTGTGGTCCAAAGATGAAATCTCGTTGTTCAACAAGTTTAGGAAAGCAGGTGTTTGATGAGTATAGGCACTTCCTCCATAGAAATCATAAGTATCGAACTACTGAAAAACATCTTTTCAATGGGAAAGAGGAGACTACATCAAAACCATGAAGAATGTCACCTCGCCTATGGAAGTTGGAATATAATAGAATTAATCGTCATGGTTATACATCGGATCAAATTGTTTATCTAATACATAATGATATGTTTTGAATTTATATTTTTATATTGTGTTGTGTTTACTCATGTTGTAATTGAAATGATTGTCGTTGTTAATTTGTTTAACTTATATGCTTCATGAAGGTCGTCAAGGCATTAATGGTCGGCTTCCACAGGGACTGAAAAGTTATCCCAAACAATTTAGTAGGTTGCCCTACTATGAGAAGCTACAAATTGTGCATTTGTTTGATACAATGCATATCGGAAAGAATATAACATAAACGTTATGGAAAATATTGGATGGAAGGCATGACAAAGAAAAAATTGTCAAAATTTGTAGTGACATTCAGGAAGCCAATCATGCAATGAAAAATGTCATTCAATTAAATAGTGATGGAGACCAAATTAATATAAGTGCCCTTCCTTGGTTATTAATAGAGCGGCAAAGAAATGCTATAAAAGAAGTCATACAAAAAATTCGATTTCCCACAGGATTTTCTATGAACATAAATAATATAATAACAAAGAAAGGTGAATTTGGGTCAGGGATGAAAACACATGATTGGCATACCTTCATTAAGGTAATTATTCTAGAATATTATATACACTTGTATAATGCATTTACTTTTCAGCATATTGTGTTTACTACTTTTGGAAAAATAATGAAAAGATCATTTTATAATTGTTGCAGTACATTCTACCTCTATCTCTCCCAAACAACTTTGACAACAATGTCAAGCAAGTTATATATGATCTTGGAAAATACATGAGGTAAGTAGCGAGATTTGTTCAATTCGTTGTATACATCTTATAATTCCATTTGCTTTACTTGTTATGTAATATATGTATATTTTGTTAAATATCAATTATATTTGTGCCTTGAATCACTTGTAGATGGCTATCATCTAAAGAAATCCATAAAGAAGATATAAATTATTGGAAGAGAAAAATTCCTCATCTAATGTGTGAAATGAAAAAGTGTCTACCTTCAACATTTTTCAATGCACAAGAACACTACTTCATACACCAAGTTGAGGAGATTGAATTGTGTGGACCTGTACACAAAAGGTCAATGTTGATGGTTGAGAGGCACTTGAAATTTTTGAAGGCTTTGGTCAGACAAAGAGCACATTCTGAGGGTTCTATGGTGGAGGGATATATGGTATACCAAACCATGGTGTACATTAGTGAATATCTTCCTAAGTTTGCAACAAATATCCATTTAGATTGCATTTGGGATCCCAACTCCATTAAGAAATTTGAAGGGGAGTACCTGTTGGGGAAAGGTAGATTGAGGAAAGTGAGAGGTAATTATAAGATGGTCATGGAGATTAATTGGAATGAATTTTTTTATGTATATTGTACTTATTTAATTTTTAATCTTCAATATACATCAATTATAAATTAAGGTCGTATACTATGGTATTTAACTAATTATACGTCATTTGTGAATTTCAATTTATTTTGGTACAATTGGTCAATAGTGGGATGCACTACATTTGTACGTCGCCAACAATCTTGATTAGATGATGGTATAGATTGAATGATGTCAACAATCTGGTCGCACATTAACATGGGAAGGTGTGGCTTCATTGGTTAAAGAAGCTCATCGTAATGGAGATTCCAATGTTACACAAAGGGAAATTGATTTAGCATATGGTTTAAGAGAGAAATAGGTACATATAAATATATTAATCACTCATATTATTTGTAACTAAGGATTTCTTTTAGGTTTGATTAGAAGTGTTAGCAGTAAATCAATGAAGACAATGAAACCCAAAGATCTATCGAGTACAAAAGAAATTAAACAATAGAATAATTATACCTATAAATGGCATTTTCCATGATTACCTCCATAGTACCTTCTTGCTTGTTGGATAATACTTTGCCCTCAGATTTATTGTGCGAGCAATCTGCAAATGTCTAAGTCCTACACCAAGCTTTGAAGGATTTATGCAATGTCTAAATGCCTATGCCTATGACTATGATTGCCAATGTCTATGCTTAAACAATGCTAAAACTTGATCAAATACAAATAATAATTACAATGAGAAGCCTAAGTATGCAAGTGAATAAGTAATACACCTATAATATGTCTACTTGTGTGTGTGTAATCGAAAAGTGAGGAAAATGGCATTTTATAGAAAATGCCATTTCGAATGGACGGGTGAGATCAAATTCTAAGAAAGACCTAGAATGAGAGGTCCAAATTAAATATGAGAATCCATAATTAGGGTTAGGGAAAATTCATTAATCGAACGGTCAAGATAATATCTCAAATAATTGGATCGATGGTGGAGAATAAATGAGGAAATTAATTAGAAAATAAAGATTTTCGAAAATCAAGAAGATAAAGACTGCCTGACTTGTGAGATTTGAAAAATCAAGAAGATAAGAGTTGAACTGAAGATCAGATTTGAAAAATCAATAATTTGCTCGATTACTTGATTTTAGAAGATTAGTTTCCATTTAGAATTGAGTTAATTCAAATTATGGATTTATTGAAATAATAAATAATTGATTTTCCAATTATTTACCAAAGTGATCTGTCAGTTAAGATTGTGATGACATTTTAAATAATTTCATTTATTTAAAATGAAAGGAATATTAATTTTGACAAAATAATTAAAGATAATTATTTAATTTAGCAGATAAGATTAATTAATTAAATAAATTAATCAATTCATTTAATTATGACAATTAGTGACATATTAAATAAATAAATAAAATTTATTTATTTAATAATCAGGAAGAAATAAATGCAGAAGGTAATTAAATAAATTAAGACATTTATTTAATTAAGGGTAGACTTTAGACAATTAATGACGTATTTAATAAATAAATAAAATTTATTTATTTAATAATCATGAAGAATAAAAGGACATGAATTAATTAAATAATTATGAATTATTTAATTAATAGTCAAATGTGGACCAAGGACATAATTAAATGTCACAATTATGCTAGGACGAAAGTGGTTAAAATGGAGCTTGCAGGCCTGGGTCATTTTAGGTGTCTACATTTTGCCCCTCTTTGTCATAATGTTGCTTGTTGCGTTGTGACCAAAAAAATAAGTAAAAAATATGCCCCAGTAAAGGTACGGAGTATCATTGCCCCTTCGTAAAAATTTTCAAATTTTCGGTTGGCAACAAAATAATTTGGGAAAGGTCCCGATAAGGAAAATTAATGACCAGAAAAATAACGACGCAGTCAGTTTTGGATTCAGACATGTTTAAGACAACCTACGAAGTAGTCAAACCTGGTCAAATGATCGTCCAGTATTAACCCTGGTTGAGAAATGTCATTTTGACTTTATAAATAGGTTGACAAAGGGGTAAAAGTCAATTCATTTCTACTATTTACATTGCAAATTTCGAGAGCCCAGAGCAAAAAGGAGCGCAACGAGGATGGTGATTCCAGTGACAGAGCATCGCGGCAAGATCATACGCACATTCAGACAACCAGAGGGCTCAGAGCCATTGGTATGTACCCTTGTCCCACTTTGTAATTTTCTCATTTTGAGTGCCAAATTTAGGTTTCTAGGTCAAATAACAACTGCGCCATGACGCAACTGCGTTCGCGTAAGCCGCAATCGTCTACGTGTTCGATGCATATGATGCATCGCAACACAAATGACCAGTTAATCAAAAGGTGGGCAAGGCATCGTGACGCATTCACGTAACCAAGTCGCATATGAGGGTTGAAATGTTGCAATTGTCATTTTGTGCCGCAATTGCACATTTGACTGACGTATTCACCTTTTTGTGTTACAATTGTCAGAATTTGTGACGCAATTGCCATAATGTGACGCATTTGGGCAACCAAAAGACACAACTGTCATGTTGCGATGCATTTGAGGATTTTAGAGATGCATTCGAATATTTGTGACGCATTTGATTCTTCCTTTTTACTAAGACCAATCGTAATACTTGTGAAACCCTTAATGCTTTTGACGATGTTGATGGTTGTCTAGAAAGGACTGATATATTGCTCGTTGTTTTGCAGAGGCAGCTTGCCGCAATCTACACATGAGAGAGTAGACCGACCACATTTTGGTTTGCCGACCAGTTGAGCCCGCGAGAGTGGCGACGATTAATGCGACTAGGATTATGCTATGTTGCCTACATGCCCGCCATTTGGGCTAACAGGGGATTACTGACTACACTGTGTGAGCGGTGGCATTTAGAGACTTGTTTGTTCCACCTACCGACAGGTGAGGCTACCATTACTCTAGAGGATGTCTATCAGATTCAGCGAGTGCCGATCCAGGGGGAGCGGATCGTCTATGACCCTCGTCATGGCGAGCAGATTTTTATAGCATACTACCGAGATCAGGTTGTAGGCCTGGGCATCCAGGGATACAAGATCAGATGGGAGTTCATGGTAGAGCACTATGGTCACTTTGATGCCTTCCCTATGACTCTGATTGCCAGTATTTTGGTTTTCGACTGTTGGGGACACAGATTCCCTATTGGCTGGGGAGACGTCCTAGTTGGTATGAGATAGGACAGGACCGTTTATGCTTGGGGTCCCTGTTTACTGGGGACTCTTTACCATCAGTTGGATGATGTTTCCTACAGGAGGGCAAAGAGTATCTCCTGCCGGACTACTTTGATGATGAGCTGGGCTTGGGAGCACATTGCCATATTTTTTCCTCCCACTCAGAGACCATAGCTGGCTGAGGGGATGCCCTATGCCTATTACTACGTGGGTGCCTTACAACAGACCCAAATGGGTGAGATAGGTTGGTGGCGACATCAGATTGACACGATGGTGTCCTTCATCTGGAGACCATATAGAGACTGCAGGCAGTGGGCGATGAGGATGAGCACCTTAGCCTTTGTAGATAGTATAGGTATTTGATTGGTAGGACAGTCCAGACATCATTGATTATTGAGATGTATTTACCACAGCGTGCTCTAAGGTAGTTCAGAGAGTAGCAGGGTGTACCTATAGGGACAACTAAGTATGCTCGGTCTTCCAGAGAGTATGCTTTGGGACCAGCCATTCCAGTGGCTTTCATAGAGTAGCAGATTAACGGGCTAGGAGCCCAGGCATGGGGATGGAGGGGAGGAGCAGCCGATCCCAGGATGATAGCTAATTATTATTTATGGTGGTAGGCACATAGACCAGTGCCATTGACAGATGCTAACGGGCCAACACCTGTGGATAGGCGGTCAGTGATACCTCATGTGCCGAGGGCCAGACGAGGAGGTAGAGGCGGTGATAGGGGCAAAGGTTGGGGTAGAGATGGAGGTAGGGATGGAGGTAGGGGTAGAGATGGAGGCCAGGATAGAGGCAAGGATGGAGCCAGGGATGGAGGCCAGGGGGGAGATGACGGAGATGATGGGGATGATGGGGGAGATGGCCACCGAAGGAGGAGAGATGGTCAGATACAGGGCCGCAGGGTGCGACAACACACAGGGAGGGTAGCATTAGATGCCATCCCCGAGGTTGGCGAGGAGGGGGAGAGAGAGGAGTAGCCCAGATAGGAGGGAGAGGGTGAGGAGAGATGGGAGGGGAGAGGCATGAGGAGGAGGCGGAGGAGGAGAGGCATGAGGAGGAGTTGGAGGTGGGAGGATAGGAGGGGGAGGCAGAGGTGGGGGGACAGGAGGGGGAGGCAGAGGTGGAAAAGGATGTAGTTGTGGCAGAGGATGTGGGTGATGATGACCATGATGAGGACAATGCCATGGATGAGGCCGAGAGACTGCTCAGATGGCATATGGTAGAGGGTGAGGAGGAGACACCCTCCAGTGCGACATTGCCCCACAATGCCACAACTGACTAGAGATTGGCAGGCTTACAGAGGAGTTTAGACAAGAGCATGGCCTAGGTCAAATCATTGCAGTCTGAGTTAGAGGTAGCCCGGGTAGAGTGGGATCAGGCAGTGATCCACCAGCAGGATGCCGCTCAGTGGTGCACATAGTTCATAGCATTATGCACAGGGCCTACAGGGGACATGGCTCATGAGATAGCCAGGGTGAGCATGAGAATGGGACAGTATCAGATAGTATATGAGCAGACAGTGCCACCTGAGTGACAGGATCCAACCTTGTCACAATCACAGACGAGGACAGATAGTGGCCACAGATCAGGCAGTGCCAGTGGCAGCAGGAGTCATACCAGCGTCGGAGAGTCTACCTCGACAGGGCACACATCCGTGCATAGGTCACATCACTCATGCCAACACACCTCGAGTCACCATTTAGGTCACAGTCATGGGTCGACTGGTTCAGTGCAGAGGTCAGTACAGGGATAGCCACTAGTTGTTGATCCATCTACTTCTCAGAGTCAGGAAGTAGTGACATCATTGATGTTTGTTACCATGGAGATGAGACCTTCATTCTTAGTTCCACCAGTAGCATAGACAGAGGTTGCTACAGGTTCGCCTACCGGTTCAGTCCCAGTTTCAGAGTTGTCGCCGCCACATTCTTCTCCACGAGGGGATGATGAGAATCTACCCTAGGGGAATTTTGTTATTATAACACACTATGTATAGATTATTGAGCCCGTGAGCTCCATTTTTGGGATATCTCCTAACTTTATCCTATGACATTGTACCTTTTTGAGATGATACTATATGATGATGCAGTTTTGATGCGGCCTACATGTGTTATGTGATGTTCTTTGATTTAATGCATTATGATATGTATGATGTCCTATGATGTTTATTTGTGATTTTGATGCCATGATGATGCAATGCTTATTTATATGACAATGATAATGATGTGCATAATGTATTTAGTAAAAGGTGCAATGTTGATGATTATGTTAATGCAATGTTTGTGATTATGTATATGATTTAATGCTATGGATGATGTATGTATGGACCTAATGTAATGTTTATATGATCATGTATGCATTTATGTTTTTGGATGCCACAGGATATCATTGTGAGATGGATGAGAGAAGACAACGAGACTGATGAGAGAGGATGACCAGACCAAAGAGGAGAAGACGATGAGACTGACAGAGATGCATGTTAATTCCTAGACCAAATCCTTCAAAGCTTTACTGGAGGAATTTAATAGTTATTGCTCTTAATCATCATTGGGCAGACTATTGTAATGTCCAACAAACACCAAGATATGACATAGATCAAGGTGTGCAGGGTCGTACCATTACGTAAGACAAATAGTCATAGACAAGGATGATCATGACTCATAGTAAGAGTGTGATTGCCCTAGTCTTTTTGTCATAGTCAACCACAACCAGAAAAAGACAAGGACAAATCATGAAACGTTGTTGCTTCTCTAAATCCTATTTCTAGGACATCTTTGAGAAACTAGCAGCATGATTGTCAAAATACAAAAATAGAGCCCTTACCATGATATGTCGTTGTTTTTCTAAATCCCAGAATCAGGACCCCACTAAGAAACTAGTAGTCATGCGTGTCAATTGTCATGATACGTCACTGCTTCTCTAAATCCTGCTTAGTGGGATCTCGCTGAAAAACTAATAACATAATAAAAAACTAAAAGAAAATTGTCAAGTGTTTTCCAAGTGCATCTAGATATCCATTGTTCCAATGTCAAGATGTCAGGTTTAATGATGATGAGATGCATGAGTGTTAAAGATTTGATAATGCTTAGACGATAAATGTCCAGATTTTCCAAATTCAGGAAGGAAACATCCTGAATAATGTTAATGCCAAGAGAATTGATCTCCAAATGTCATGTGACGATGATGATGACAATGCCTAGGAAGGACACATCCTGAGGCATACACGACACAGTTGGTTCTTCAGAAGGACACATCTGAAAAATACTGATGTAGAGAGGAGTGATCCTTAGATGTCGAGAGGATCCCTCAAAATGTTGAATGACAGCGACAATGCCTAGGAAGGATGCATCCTAAGGCGTGAATGACAGAGGTTATCTTTCAGAAGGACACATCTGAAGGTTAACTGAGATATGATAGTTTGACGAGTTAAGATGATTTGCCTTTTTTGACCCAAGTTTGACCAAAGTTTGTTTGAGTTTGACCTTTGTTGACTATATGTCGATATTTTTATGATGATATGATTGACCTATTGATGAGATTGTCACATTGAAATAATTGATTGTCATGATTTACTTTTAGGAGTTTACCCATTTGGGAGTGATTCGCTTTTCCTTGAAAATATTTTGATGTGTGTGCCAGTGTGGTACCATGAACCCTAATGGACTAACCTAGTGCTCCCTTGGGGGCTCATCGACAGATGGCCTTGCCTACGTCATACACTCAGAGACCTCATAGTTCAACACGATCAATGACTTTGTCAAAAGGACAGAAGTTTGAATCATGATTTTATTCCGACAAACCTAAATGGACTGACCTAATGTCTCGGGGACTCAAATGTGAGTCTTTCCTATGTAGCAAGTGCATAGAGACAATGTAGTTCAGACAAATGACAAAGACTGATTAACCTGACTGACTTTGACAAGAGATGACACTGCGTTTGCATTCTTCGAGCAGTCTGATGTTTTGTTTGTTGTTTTCTTTAGGACTTTTTATGATTTTTTGGTCTTTTTTCAGGACTTTTTACGATGTTTTTGGTCTTTTTTTTTAGGACTTTTTTCCAATGTTATTTTCTTTTCTTTTTTTTTAGGACTTTTTGCCAATGTTTTTGTCTTTTTTCAGGACTTTTTGCCAATTTTTTTGTCTTTTTTTAGGAATTTTTGCCAATTGCCAAGATCATGTGCAACATCCACTATAGTTTCATGATAAAAATTTTGCCCCCAATCAGGTCCAAGACTTTTCCATTTTTAAGGAACATGGACAGGATGCTGCTGGTTTACTAGATGGACAGTTGTCAGGACTTGATGTCAATCGTTTATCCGCTATGATAGGTGGGGTAGAATGTGGTGGAAATTTGCGTAATAATGGCGGAAATACCTTTTATCCTAGGCCAAGGTAGACAAAGTGACAGTAGATGGCAGAGCAATGATTGATTATGCATGGCACCTGTTTGCCAGGTTTTCACCATGGTACCTGTCCAAAGCGCCTGTTTGCCAGGTTTTCACTATTGAACGAATCATTTTTCTTTACTATTTTCTTGACTTATTGATTTTTTTGGTGTCACCAAGTCGCCTATTTGCCAGGTTTTCATCAGGGTGACAATTTTTATCATTTTTCATTTTTTTTGTATTTTATAGTTTTCAACTCAATCCTCTGATGCTATGCGTAGAACCTTCGGAGATGTAAACTATTGATGGGCTCTGTCAGTTATTCTCCATCTGGTGTGGCCAGCTGATAAGCTCCAAAACTGAAAAAAGATATGATAATGTAGGGACCCAGCCAGTTTGGTTCAAACTTTCCTGGCTTTTCTCTGTCAACTTGGTTCTTGGGGTTCTGCATGAGAACTAGGTCGCCAATGTCAAACTTTCTGACCATAACCTTCTTATTGTAGCTGCGACAAAGACAGTTCTGATATGCTTAGAGATGGTTCAATGAATTTTTCCTTCTTTCTTCCAGCATTTCTAGCTCGTGCAAGCGTGATTGTCGATACTCCTCTTCATTAGTTAAACCCTTCAGGAAGACTCGTAGTGAAGGAATTTCAACCTCAATGGGAAAGATGGCCTTAGTGCCAAAGACTAGGGAAAATGGAGTGGCCTTTGTAGGTGTACAAATGTTAGTTCGGTAAGCCCACAAAGTAGGGTTGAGTTGTATGTGCCAGTCATGGCCAGCGTCATTGACAGTCTTTTTTAGGATTTTGACAATGGTTTTATTTGATGCCTTAGCTTAACTATTTCCTTATGGGTAGTATGGAGATGAAAAGTGGTGTTGGATATGAAATCGCTCACATAACTCCTGAATGTCTTGGTTTTTAAACGGATGTCCGTTGTCAGTGATGATGGATTGCAGAAGGCCATACCGGCAAATGATGTAGTTAAGGATGAACTTGGATATTTGTTTACTGGTAATGTATGTAAATGGGATGGCTTCAATCCACTTCATGAAATACTCAATGGCGGTAATAATGAATTTATGGCCGTTGGATGAGGTTGGATGAATTTTACCCACGAGGTCGAGTCCCCATTGAGTGAAGGGCCAAGGAGAAGTGATTGTTCAAAGTTCCTGTGCTGGAGCATGGACCAAATCACTATGAATCTGACATTTGTGACAAGTCCTGACATATTCAATTGCATCATTTTCAATGGTCGGCTAATAATACCCAAGTCTCGTTACTTTCTTAGCCAGAGTAGGACCACTCGAATGAGACCCACATATACCATCGTGCACTTTGCATAAGGTCGTACATGCTTCGTTGGTGTCGAGACATCTAAGGAGGGTGTCGTCAAAACTACGGCGGTAAAGGGTGTCACTGACAATGGCATACCTTGCAGATTTTTGGATGAAGGACTTCCTTTGGTTATTGGACAAGTTCAGTGGAAGGACTTGAGATTTTAGGTAGTAATAAATATCCTGATACTAGGGAGAGTTGGGACCAACAAGTTTGCAAACCATTTCTGATTCTGGGATATTATATGCTAGTATCAAAAGCTGTTCTACTAAGAACTCAAATTGTGACACATTTTTACTGATGTCCAAGAGAGAACTAACAGTAGCCATTGCATTAGCTGCCTTATTATGTGTCCTGGGGATTTGTTCAAAAGAAATCTCTTGGAAGTATGTCAGGAAACTATCCACCATCCTCTTGTAGGGAAGCAACTTCTCATCCTTTGTTTCATAGTCATCATTCACTTCATTGATAACAAGCTGTGAATCCTCGAATACAAGCAACGTCTGAATTTTCCATTTAATTGCCATCTTGAGACCTATGACTAGTGCTTCATATTCAACAATGTTATTTGTACAAGGGAAGGCTATCCAGAATGAATTAGGAATTGAATCCCCTTGTGGTGTGATAAACAAGATTCTAGCGCCTGAGCCATGACCAGTATGAGACCCATCAAAATATAGCTTCCATGGTACCGCCGGTTTCGCATGAAAAATGGACTCATCGAGAAAATCAGTTACTAGTGGATGAGTGACTTGAATTGGTGCATCCACTAGTTGATCTACTATTACCTGTCCTTTTATTGCCTTATGCTCGACATATTGTATGTCATACTCACTTAGTATCATGACCCATTTTGCCAACCGACCTATTAATGCTGCCCAACTTAAGAGATATTCTAGTGGATCAATCTTGGCGACCAGTTGTGTCTGGTGACTAAGCATATAGTGTCTTAGTTTTTGAGATGCAAAGACAATAGGAAGGTATGCACATTTAATGTTTGTGTAGTTCAACTCATACCCTATCAGTGTGTGGCTGATGTAAAAGATGGCTCTTTCTTTTCCTTCGTGATCATTTTGTGCCAGTAATGCCCCTAATGCTGAACTAGTAGTCGAGATGTATAAGATCAATGGCTTTCCATGAATGGGAGGCATGAGGACTGGTGTTGACAGTAGGTAATCTTTGATTTTTTGAAAGGCTTCTTAACATTTATCTGTCCATACAAAGGGGATACCCTTGCGCAACAGGTATTGGAATGGGTGACACTTATCTGCCAATTGGGCTATGAAACACTAAATAGATTGTACCCTACCTTGTAGAGTTCTGAGTTCACTAATTCCTTTGGGTGAAGGCATGTCTATGATGGCTTTGACCTCTGCCGGATCGACCTCTATGCCTCTTTAGGAAACTATGTATCCGAATAGTTTACCTGATGTGACCCTAAAAACACACTTCTTAGGATTTAGCCAAACTTTGTACTCTTCAAGTCTCTTGAAAATTGTGTTGAGTACATTCAAATGATCTTTCCTGGTTACTAATTTAGCCAATAGGTCATCTACATAATCTTCCATTTTTTCGTGCATCATGTCATGGAAGATCGTGGTCATAGCCCTTTGACATGTGGCACCTGCATTTTTGAGACCAAATGGCATGACGTTCCAACAGTATGTACCTGATGGGCAAGTAAATGCCGTTTTGTGCTGGTCTTCAAGAGCAATGCAGATTTGATAATAGCCAGAGAAACCATCCATGAGGGATAGCATCTCATATCCTGCTGTAAGGTCAACTATGATGTCAATGTTTGCAAAGGAAAGTCATCCTTTGGGCATTTTTTATTTAGGTCTCGAAAATCCATACAGACACGGATCAACCCATTTGGCTTTGTGACTGGCACCAGATTAGAAATCCATTCAGTGTAGTCAATAGACCGTATGAATCCGACATCTAGAAATTTCTTTAACTCAACCTTGACCAATAGAGCAACTTGAGGGTGCATTTTGCGCAACTTTTGCTTGACTAGTTTAGCATTAGAAAATAGTGGCAGATGGTGTAGAACCAATTCTGGGTCCAATCCGGGCATGTCAGCATAGGACCATGTGAAGTTGATTTTTTGTTCTGCAAAGAATTTATAAAATTCTGGCCTCTCTTCTTTAGTCAATGATGTAGAAAAGAGGACCATCTTGGGATCTTCTGTAGTTGATATGTTATCCTCTATTGTGTCTTCGATAAGCATGGCCGATTTCTCTTGTTGCATGGGCAGAAAGTCCATTCCTCCGTCTTTGGGAACCTTAGAGAGGTTTTCACCCACAGATACGTCCTTTATTTTTACTATTTTATCGTCAAAAGGTGCCTTTCAATTTTCACCTAGAGACGTTTCATTTTTTATTTTATTTTTATTTTTACTTTTGCGACTAGAGGACGGAGCAGTCTCGCCAAAGTATGCCATGTAGTCTAAATCAATGGTGAATCCTGATTTGTGGTCCCCACTGGGTATGCTTTCTCGTAATCCCATAAATTCAGCGATTGCCTCATCATTCTAAAATGTGTCTAGAACTGGCGGTCCTTGTTGGTCCCAATCGACTAGCTCAAGGTAAACTAAGAAAATGCCATCATCAATGCTGGTGAATTGAGGTGAGGATGTGGACAGCATGTAGACAGATTCAGTGATGTTGTAGATGAGATTATCATCATCCACCTCTACATCAGACTCTATCCAATATTCTCCTTCACTAGTGTCATATTTGTTGTCAAAATAAGGGGTGAAGGTTTTAGAGCCCTGGTTGTCAATGTCGTCTGATACTTCCGATGGATTGGACTGAGGGGGTTCAGATGATGGGTGTTGTATGTCATGGGACTTTAACTATTTGGTGCCTGTTCAATTTTGAATGTTTTCCAAAACCGTTGTTCAGAGGTCAATTCCCTTGGTTCAACAAACAAATCATCAAGACAACAGTCACTTAGGGATCGTTTTGAGCCAAATTCCCACTCTTGGGAGTCCGTTTTGGTGAGGGTTTCCCTAGTAGTCTTGACACTATCTAAAGCATGTACTCACTCATTTGAAAGTCCAGAGGTACATCGATCATCATTGTTGGGTGATCCAAACCCTAATCCAAGATACTTCAGAATTTGAAAAGTTTCTATGGGTTCCCTTCGACCAGTTTTATTTCTTCCTAGGCCACTAGTACCATCGTAGCTAACCCTTGCCATATTTTTGAACTGGTAATGTGGGTAGTGCGACAGTATCCTTATAGATCCATCTTGTAATGTCAGCAAGGTCTTCATTACTCATGTCTCGCCACTTGATAAAAATTGTGTTTGGTGGAACTTTGAAAGTTTCCCTGGGTTCCATTCTGAAACATGGCAGACCATATATCTTTGGAGACTTGGGTATTGTTGTTATGTTGTATGCTGTATTTAGTTTGAACTCTCTGTAGCCAAGGTCCTGGATTTTGACAGTGGATTTAGTCTTAGGGCTAGTGGAAGGTGGTGGTATGGCGGAAGATGTGGATGGAGCGGATGTGGAAGATGGCGTGAGTGTGGATGGGTTGATGTATTTGGATGACGAGGAGCCAGGTGCTTCTCGGTTAATAGGCACTCAGTTTTCAGAGATACCCCTTAAGTTTGTACAATATTGGAAAGGGTTGGGGTCTCCATATATGGTTATTTCTGTGCCGTCAAATGGAAACTTTAGGCATTGGTGACATGTGGACGAAACAACTTTTAAGGTGTGAATCCATGGACAGCCAAGCAAGATGTTATATGGTAGTTCCAAATCCAAGACCTAGCAGGTTGTGTCCATAATGATTGGTCCCACTCTGATAGGGAGAGAGATAATGCCACGTGAAGAGCATTCCTTGTCATCATATGCTTTGATCACTATACTCTTTGTTGGGTCTACGCACGCATCAGAGAACCCTAGAGCGTTAACCAGTTTGAGGGAGCATATGTTCAATCCTACTCCACCATCTACTAAAACCCGTCTAACTTTGTGCTTGTGGAAAAAAGTTTCTATGTGCAATGCATCATTGTGGTTGGTTTTAGGTGATGAGTAATCTTGCTCCGAGAAGGTGACATGGTGAGGTGTAGTGAGATATCCCACCATGGTTTAAAATTGATTGACATCGATGTCCTTGGGGACCGGCGACTCTAGCAGGGTTTTATCTAGGATATCTTTGTGTGTGGGAGATATACGAAGCAGCTCAAGTATAGATATTTGTGCAGGAGTCTTTCCTAGTTGGTCGATGAGGTTGAATTGACTTTTGGGTTTCCATTGCTTTGTGGTCGGGACAGGCTTTGGCTATTTATCAGATGGGCCTGGTATGGTGATTTTGGCTTGTCTAGCGGGAGGTGGACCAGCTATAGTGACCTTGCCACTGTGAGTAGTAGCATTACATTGGGGTGCTCTCCTCACCATAATGGTATTGATGTATTCATTATCAGTTCGTACATTATTTATAATTGGTCCACTAGAATAATCGTACTTGGCTCGGGCGAAGTTAGCTTGATTATTATTTGTTTGTGGACCTAAGGTGGAAGCATTATGAGAACCATGGTCCTGCAGTGGATTCTTGTGGATAGTATGATTTGAACTAGAGGAAAATTGTGATCCACCTACTTCAATGACGTGACTTTTGATAAGATCTTGTATTAGATTTTTCAACTGTCGAAAGTTAGAAGTAGTATGTCCTTTTGCTTGATGGTAGTCACAAAATGCATTATCATTCCACCATGCTAGTTTGAATTGTCCTGGGTCATATGGTTTTGGTTCTTGAAGTATGATGACCCCATTTTGGATGCATTTCTTGAGGACTTCCTCAATGGGTTCCCCCAAAGAAGTGTATGTGCGACCTTTAGGAAATTGTCTCATTTGACAGTATTGTCCTTGATTGTTTTGACCACTTGGGTTGTTTGAAAGAATATTGGGAGGAAGTGTCAATGTCATTGTTGGTTTGTTTTGTTGTTGAACCCCTTTTAGGGCCAGTACACGACCCACAATGTTTGTAGTCTTGGCGTCAACAACACTGTCATTTGTAACATGCTTATTTTTAACCCAATATTTGTTTTTGTTGGTGGGTGGATTGACGTTTGTGTTTTTGGGACTGTACCTCAGTTCTCCCTTTGTGATAAGGGCTTTCTCAATCTCGACCCCTTTTTCAACTAAGTCTGTCAAGTTTGTGCAACAATGTATTTGTAGTGCATATTTTAGGGGCCCAAGGAGTGTTTGCATGAACATGTTGACCTTTTCCATTTTGGGTATATCAATATGACATCAACTAGCTAGACTTCTCCACTTTTGAAAGAATGGGATGAAAGTCTCCCCAACATCCTCTTGCGTGAGATTGCACAAGCTAGTGATAGAGGTATCCATGTCAATGTTGTACACGTAATTTTTTATGAATTTTTGTTTAAGCTCATCCCATGTTTGGATATCCTTTTGATTGGAAAACCATTCAAGGGCAGGACTCGCCAGATTTTTAGAGAAAAGTCTCATCAAGTATGTTTGTTCATAAGCGATGTCCATACAATTAGTTGCAAACTTGCAAACATGTTCAATGGGGTTTGTCTTGCCTCTATATTTTGTGAAGTTGGGTGACACATATCCCGAAGGAAATGGAGGCATGTATAAGCTCATGTAGAATGGGTATATGTTTAGATCATATGATATTTCCAATTTCTTGCCTAATGTGTATATGTTTTGGATAGTTTTCTCTACACCCATCAATCTTGTTTGTAAGGCATCCATAACAGGATCATTTTTGTTTTCGTATGTTGGATTGCTTGGTACACCATAGGTTCCTATTTGTTGTGCATGAATATTGGTGTATTTTGGCGATATGGATTGTTGTGACATGTATGATATGTGCGGATTGTTGTGTTGTTGGTACTGAAAGTTAGGGTTGGGTGTATGTTGGTGAGTATGAACATGGGATGAGTAGGTTGGAATATGTCCCCCAACCATGTGTGTCGTTATTTGGGGAACATGGTGACTAGGAATGTTATGATTTGTTAATGATGCCATGGGTTGTGTTACTTGGCTGCCTTGTGCGAATTGTTGGGTTTGCACAAGGGGAACATTTGTATTTGTACCTTGGGAGGCAATGACATGTGACTGTGTTGTCATGTTAATGTTTTGTTGTTGTCCTTGGATAAAAATGCGTCCCTTACCCCCTCCCAAAGGATTTTGTGAAATACCGCTGAGCGGATATGTCGAAGGTGTGATCATGGTAGTAGATGTAGCTATCAAGGGAGGGTTGTTGTGACTTGATGATGCTCCCGTGGAATTTATTGTCATGGTAGAGAGAGGGTTTGAATAATTTTCCCACATTGCTGAGGAACCAAAGGTGGTGCCAGCTAATTGTGACAGTGTCGTGGATGGTGTGGGCATTGTGGCTGATTATGATCCTCTAATAGATGTAGTATTTATTGTGTTGGAGGTGTTTGGGATGTTTGAGGTAGCATGTACTGTCATTGTGGTGTCAAAGAAAGTATTGCTGGTAGTGTTTGGAATTAGACCACTATGTGACATGTTATGTTCGTTGTTATTAGGTCAGTAGGTGTCAAATTTATTGTGTTAATGTCAAATCCTCGTGGTAACTTAGCTCCTTGACTCAAGAGTATGGCTAAGTATCTGTCTTTGTTGTAAAGGAGCATTGTTTCAATGAATTGAGAGGCCTTTGTGTCTTGTGCTATTGCCTCTAAGTTTTCCTCAAGTATTTGATCATATTCATCTTTTTGCAAGAATTGTTCAAATGGACTATTTGATGAGGGTGGTGTCGTCGTTAGAGGTTGATTGTTTGTACTACCAAATGGATCGTCAAAGGTCCAGTTTGGGTCATATGTTGGATTGTTGACAGTGGACATGGGGTCTTACCAAAAGTTTGCCATTTGTCGTTGTTGTTTTTGAAGTCTAGTTTCCACCATGAAATGAGATTGCTCAAATGAAAAATGACAACTAAATGAAGTGATGACACTAGGTAAGGTCTAAGTTCAAAATGACGACTAAGATGACTAATGTTTTGGATTTTTGTGAATAGGATATGCAATGTGTAGACTTAAAATGCAATTTAAGATAAGGGTACCTAAGCACTTCTAAGCTCAAACATTGTTTTTGATTTCGGTTACTAAAAGACTTTGTTGGAAATGACAAGGTGACAAGGTCTAAATGACTAGTGAGTTTTCCTAACTAGACTTTTGAGTTGGAAAATCTCACAAAAGAGGACAATGACTAAAAAAAGGGTTTGACAACTTAGTACAAAAGAGCCTAGTTTCGAAAGCAATGACATTGCAAATTGTGCTGAGATTTTCCTAATCTTAAGTATGCAAAATGTGGACCTAGGGACAACCTAATGCCAAATGTATGCAACTAAAAATAATGAAGGATGAAACCTATGGTGACGAATGCAAACTAATGGTCGAAACTTTGAGCAATTTCAAATTTGGTTTCTGACAGAATCTCCTTGGAAATAGTGTTTGACAAATGGTTGACAAGATGAAGACCTCAGGTTTTGAATTTGTATGAAGTTTTAAATTGTGACAAGCAAATGCATCATTTGAAGCTGCGAATGCGTCACAGTTTGGAAAATGCGGTTTGTTTTTGCGATTGTGGCTTTTGGACTGTCAGATGCGACTCGGTTTTGCATATGCGGCTCTATAGTGTTCAGATGCATCGCGACACATACAGATGTGGTTTTTTAAATGTCAAATGCGGTTTAATAGAGCAATTGCGGTGCAAAAAATTGATTGCGGTTCAATAGATGCAACATAGTTTTGTTTCAAATTGATTTTCTTATCGTTTTGATTGCAAGTTTGATCTATTTGGTGTTGAATGTTTTGTTTAGAATTGTGATGAAACCAAAAAACATTTGAAAAACATAGTGTTTTTAATGTAACCAATCACACATCAGATAAGCACAATCCTAGGTTAGGCCAGGACAATATTCACTAGATTCCACGCAGGTTTCCCCAACTGCATATCTGTAGCATGTGAATTCAGAAGCTTGGCTGCATGGGCTCCCCCTTACAGTGCATTCTCTTCTCAGGCTAACCAAGCTTCCAACTGCCATGAAACTCCCATGGCAGGTTGATCACCTCTACTACGAACTGTGAAAGTGTGGATGCCTTCACACCGACCGGTGCTGTGCCAGAAAATAGAAGGTTTTTGGCTTACTACACAAAGTTTTTTAGTTTGGGACCCCCATTTGAGTGGCCATAAATGGGGCAAGAGATTAATCACCAATAAGGTGGCACTCCAGCCTGAAGAGGTTAAGCTCAACAGGGTTTAAGGAAGTACAAATCTGTCTGTATGACACATCTACACTCGCAATCTTAGGTTTTCCCTTAAGATTTACATTTATATACCAGTCAGGGGTAGCTTAGCATTAGCTCCATTTCCGTTTTGAGTCATGTTGGGGTGACGAAATCCCTAGGCAGGCCCAATTTCTAGAGTTGGTAATCATTTCTCTTACACCCAAGATCGCCCAAAAGCGCAAGGGGAGAGGATACTTCGATATACCAAATCGTTAGGTAAGAACAAATAAAAATGAGTCTGGGTTTTTGATCACCAAGTTTTCACAAGGTGAGAGCATACTCCCCTATTGTTTTACAAACACATTCAAACAAAGAAAACAGAGGTTTGTTTTAATTGCACCAAAAGGAAAATGTGAGTTACACTAGTAAAAATGCAAACACATTGTTTTTTTGTTTGGCCTTTGACAATCGAACCTACAAGACAATCCATTAGTAGTTTGAGTGTTTGTCTTCAACCCACGAAGAGTAACCGCCAACAAGCTGCAAATCTTGATTAGTAATAGAAAACCTTATGCTAGACAACATGCAGGAAATAACCAGGTTAAACAGAAATGCAGAAAACAACAAAAAACCGAATGTAAAATAACAGAAAATCTTACTAGACGATTGCGTCGGGACAGAGCGATTGTGTCGCTCTTTGTATCAGATGTGTCTCGATATTTCAAATGCGGCTTTCTTGAGGTTGATTGCATTAGGACAGAGTGATTGCGGCTTTTCTATTGTCGGATGTGTCGCGATGCATTAGACACGTCATGATTTTAAAAAAAGTGGTTGCGTCGCTCCGTACCTGTACCTACAAAACAACAGAAAACACAAAAAAAATGTACGAAAATAACCAGAAAAATGGAGTTGGATTCACCAATGTAATTGAGGATTTCTTTTAGGTTTGATTAGAAGTGTTAGCAGTAAATCAATGAAGACAATGAAACCCAAAGATCTATCAAGTACAAAGGAAATTAAACAATATAATAGTTATACCTATAAATCGCATTTTCCATGATTACCTCCATAGTACCTTCTTGCTTGCTGGATAATACTTTTCCCTTAGATTCATTGTGCAAGAAATCTGCAAATGTCTAAGTCCTACATCAAGCTTTGAAGGATTTATGCAATGTCTAAATGCCTATGCCTATGACTATGATTGCCAATGTTTATGCCTAAACAATGCTAAAACTTGATCAAATACAAATAATAATTGCAATGAGAAGCCTAAGTGTGCAAGTGAATAAGTAATACGCCTATAATATGTCTACTCATGTGTGTGTAATCGAAAAGTGAGAGGAAAATGGCATTTTATAGAAAATGCCATTTCGAATGGACGGGCGAGATCAAATTCTAAGAAAGACCTAGAATGAGAGGTCCAGATTAAATCTGAGAATCCCTAGTTTGGGTTAGGGAAAATTCATTAATCGAACGGTCAAGATAATATCTCAAATAATTGGATCGATGGTGGAGAATAAATGAGGAAATTAATTAGAAAATAAATATTTTCAAAAATCAAGAAGATAAAGACTGCCTGATTTGTGAGATTCAAAAAATCAAGAAGATAAGAGTTGAATTGAAGATCAGATTTGAAAAATCAATAATCTACTCGATTACTTGATTTTAGAAGATTAGTTTCCATTTTGAATTGAGTTAATTCAAATTATGGATTTTGTGAAATAATAAATAATTGGTTTTCCAATTATTTACCAAAGTGAACTGTCAGTTAAGATTGTGATGACATTTTAAATAATTTCATTTATTTAAAATGAGTGGAATATTAATTTCGACAAAATAATTAAAGATAATTATTTAATTTAGCATATAAGATTAATTAATTAAATAAATTAATCAATTCATTTAATTATGACAATTAGTGACATATTAAATAAATAAATAAAATTTATTTATTTAATAATCAGGAAGAAATAAATGTAGAAAGGTAATTAAATAAATTAAGACATTTATTTAATTAAGGAAGACTTTAGACAATTAATGACGTATTTAATAAATAAATAAAATTTATTTATTTAATAATCATGAAGAATAAAATGACATGAATTAATTAAATAATTGTGAATTATTTAATTAATAGTCTAATGTGACCAAGGACATAATTAAATGTCACACCATGCTAGGACTAAAGTGGTTAAAAATGGAGCCAAGTGTGCCTAGGTCATTTTAGGTGTCTACATTATTTAATTATTTTCAAGTATATTGATGTATATATATCTTGAGATTGTTTTCTTTGCATACATTTGGCCAAGAATAAATATGTTTATCAACTGATGATATTGCAATAATTTTTACATGTTTGGCATATTGCAGATGAAACACCACAAGGCTATGTGGTGCAATGGTTGTAAATTTTGAATCAAAATGTTGGATGACATGAAGAAAACTTGTGATTCTGGTATAACTACAGTCTTTAGGTGACTAATGTTTCATCTAGAAGTGACATACATCCAAAAGTCTTAGAAAATCAATACTATAGGATTTTGGATGATATACTTGAGTGTGACTTTAAGTCCTTCAGATTAATTTTGTTCGTCGTCCTATGGTATAGGCTACGATTGAATGAGAATGATCCTGAGAGAACTATTGTTGAACATGATAATGGATTTACCATGGTTAATACAAGGTTGATTGAGCAAGCTGGAAATGAGCCCTATGTTCTTCCAAGCCAATGTGAGTAGGTATTTTACTCAGAGGTTCCAGGTAAACCGGGTTGGTCATTTGTTGTTAGACATGACCCAAGAGGAAGGCCGGTAAAGTATAATGTGGTGGAAGAAGAAGATACCGAAGAACTAGAAGATGATGTAGATGATGATCAGGATCAACGATTAGTTGATGATGTCCCTGACGAAGATGTCGAAGAGGAGGAACTAGATGATGATGATGTAGGAGTTAATGTTCATGAAGATGACATCCGTGATGATGACATTATCAAAACCGACATCGATGACGATGATGATGATATGACCAATCCTTACAATGCCGAATCTGGATCAGATGATACAGACAAAGAGTTGGATGAAGAAGAAGATCAATGACATTGAAATGTATAAGTTATGTGATTATATTATCTATTTGATATTAATTTCTTGATAGAATTATATTTGACTTATGTGGTTACATAATTAATTCATGATGTTTTTAATTTTTATGCCATTACATGATTAATTTAATGATGTACTTTTTAATGTTTGAAAGGTCAAAAATTAAAACATTTCAATAGTGATGTTAACAACCTTGAAATTAGTGTGTTTTATGTTCTCATGATCATAAAAGATTAAAAAGTTAGTTGTAGAGGTGGTTGTTCGCTGGTTGACGGGTATGCTGGTTCTTTTAC
The DNA here is from genome assembly GCA_007258455.2 of Sequoia sempervirens. Lineage (NCBI taxonomy): Eukaryota > Viridiplantae > Streptophyta > Pinopsida > Cupressales > Cupressaceae > Sequoia > Sequoia sempervirens. Next base: position 115,413 of record VDFB02049674.1, read on the forward strand.
AATGTAACCAGGTTTGTCTTCTAATATACCTATGGAATTTCCAGTTACAATCAAGGCAACTCAAGGACCTAGACCAACCTGACGAGGACTTTAAAAGCCTCGTACACTTCAGGCTCTACAAGACCTGTGAGGGTGATCCCTTAATGTGTTTACAACCTCAACACCATTATTAATTTATTAGAAACAACATTAACAATAGCAGATGATCTCACTTAATAGCTCAACACGATAAGATAATATCAACTAGAATTGGCTATTCATAGACAATATCAACTATTTGAGCGTGAGATAACTAAACACAATCCATTGTATAAGATAGTCAATGATTTGCAATTTGTAGCAAGCTCTAGGCAAAGACAAACAAATACTGAACTACATGAATAATTACAACTTAAATCAGTGCCATATATCCATTGGAGGAGTCAAATTCATAAGCATCTAGAGGTTTATAATAGATTTAATACATCACATATAAGATCCCTGACAATATTGCATTACAATTTCATCAGTATGCATTCTAACCCAGGACTAATTATCAAATCCTTATACATCACATATCCACCTATAATCCCATTCAAGCATTTTGATTAATTCCTTGAATTAAAGCTAAAATAGAATCATACACACCAGAATGGTGAGATGGATAAAATAACCCTTAGTTATTTCATTGAAAGTTCAGATATGCATGTACAATGGAGAGACATGAGCTCTAATTTTCATTTCAACTCAAATGCTAGTACTATTATACAACATTAAATCTCAATGAACTCAAAACCTGTTACATAATGAGTCAAAACCTAAATTGCATTTCTCTAAAACCATCAGAATTTACAATTTGCTCTGCAACTTCACCTAGACTCGACAAAAATTATCTAACTTGTTAACCTGTACTTTTGACCTTGAAATCCTTCTTATAGAAAATGAAGGAGCAAACAAGCACCGGGCCAGAAAGTACACCTATCAGCAGTCAATTGGAGCACCTGGTGATATTCCAAAATTTGTTACAATAGCCACCACCTTGAAAAATATTCTTGTTCAAAAATTGTTACAACAACAATCATCCTGGAGCATATTCTCGTTCATCATGTCGGCGGAGGAAGGTTGATGCAATAACAAAAAACCACAGGAAACCCATGCCAAGAAAGTCATCCATACAAAACTAGAAATGTTGTAACCACAACATTTGATTTTCCACCTGTCGGTAGCCCACTCTTTTTACTTATCATCATTCAAATACTTAGCCACCCACCTCTGGTATTCTTCGTCAGTTGGCCAGTCAAAATTAATCACCTCTTTTACCTTTGTACTATAAGGAAAATACTTTACTGCTACCTGATTAACATCTCTTTCAAAAGATTCCAAAAATGAGTCGGTACCAATAATCTTATCCATACAATTTACCAACAAATCATAATCTGAGTCATCACAAATTATTTTAATTTGATTATAGATGGCTTTACTTGCTTGATCCTGCCATTGTTGGAGTGTTCTGATTTCCCCCTGCTCATCAGTTATATAAGGTAACAGTGTGTTAGCCCAATCATTGAAGTTCTTTACCAATTCCCTAATCTTCCTACTTAGATCATCTGGTAAGGTCTGAAAACTTAGCAAAGATTTAACTAATATATAAGTAGGCTTCAATGATTGGGACCTGTTATTTACATCAAATCTTGAGGCTTTATTCATAACATCTAGATTATTTTCCCTAGGGATCCAATTCTGAATTATTGGAATCACTATCCCCTGATCTCTATCAATATTATTTATTGCTTCAAATAGCAAAGAATACAAAGAATGTATAGAGGGAAGTTTATTATCCACCTTTTCATTTAAATGCTCTAAAACAAGAGTAACAATTTCTTTTTCTTTTGAAAGAAAACCCTCCTCTTTTACACTTAGTGATGTCCGTAATTGGTCAATTTTCTGCATGAGCTGCCTCTTTGTTGGATCAACAGAGCACTCTGTTTCTTCATCAACTTGTTCTAGAGGAGGGGTAAGAGTAGGATTTTGAATGGGATACCCTAGTGTAGAAACATTTGGAGAAGCAGGAGGCATTGAACCTGCTTTGGGAGGTGATGTGATGGTTCCTGGAGCATTGGATGTTTCCCCAGTATGTCTATACTTGAACCTTTCTACTTCAGTTTGCAGCTCAACATTCCTCTATTGCATTTTACTATAATCTTCAATTAAAATGTTATACTTCTCCATTAGGCTCTTTCTTTTAGCCTCCTCCCTTTCAGCAGTCTTTTGGGCCAACTTAGCCACATTCACAGTTAAACTAGTGGCTTCGGTTGTTGTAGTCTCTGTTCTCTTTTATTAACTCCTTGAAATTTGGATTAATATCAGCAATGTCCGGCTTTCTTCCTTGTGGAGCCAATGCCCAAATTGCCAAGGTCTCATATTCTTCACTAAAGGTAGAGTTTTGTAATGCTGCCTTAACTTCTTCTTCAGAATCCTGAAAAGGATTCTTGGACTTTATAATGGCATTGAAAGCCACTACATCTGCGATGTCCCATTCAGGAAAAATCAAAACACCAGCCTGATTCACTAGTTGTCTTCCTTCTTCAGGAGTGATGTTTTTGAACTCTTTCATTAGTTCAGCTTTCACTTCTTCATCATTCTCCTGATCTGACCTGTCAGACCTTAGTTCTCTTCTCTCCTTGCATTTATTTTGATATTCCTCAAATTTCATCCTCCATGCCAATTGCAAGAATATAGGAGTCTTTACAAATGCATCGTCATCTAAGAACTCCCTTGTAAGCTCTCCATTCTTGCATCCCTACATTTAATTTTTACCACCCTTCATATTCAAATCGATAGGAACCAATTCAATTGGACTCAGAGGGGACTCCACATACCAACCCCGCATGTCTTGATCAGTAACAATACTCTCATCCGTGAGATCCCCTGTAGGTGGATCGGGCTCTCGTCTTTGTGGCTTGGCTCGTGGTGGTGGGATGGGGACTCAGCGCCCAGTGAAGACTTTAATTCAATGATTTGACAGCCCTGTGTACTTTTAAATTCTTAGTCTGGCCATGAAGGCTTTCATTATTTTCTTCCCTTTTCTGTCTACTTCTTCCTCATCACTGGTAGTATCCCTTTTCCTCCTATAGATGGGCCACCCTTTTGTAGGCTAACATACTGGCCTTGTTTCAATTGGAATATCAATTGTCCTTGCATGTCCGCACTCCTTAGCCTTAAATTTATCTTTTCGTGTTCAAGGTGTCTATTTTAGGTCCTCCAGTAAAATTCTTCATTAAAAAATTACCTCTTGTGGTATGGAGGAATTTCCATCAATGGATCATAATGCCGGATCCATTTCATGCACAATATCCAAGTAGCTTACTATAAGCTATCCACTTTTCCTTGTTCAATTCCTGTCTATTTAAATCAAATTCATTCCTGATCAGGTCCTCGGGGAAATTGAACTCATGTGCAAATTCTCCACCTTTTATTCTTTGTCTAAAAAGATAAAAGAAACTTTCAGGATCATGGTGTCGCCTTGGACCAAATCTCAAATGGTAATCAACAAAGAATTTGTCAAAATGTGTCCAGCTTCCCTTTGAAAATGCAAAGTTAGAAACTACTATATAATCAGGGAATAATGTTCCCTTCCCCTTTCCAGTTAGGTTATCTTCATGAATACACCCCATCTGCCACATAACTCTTGCAAACCCTAGTATCGATGGCACATTGTATGGTAGTATGTGAGGGGTTCCTTGAAATCCATATATTCTTAGGATAGTGCTGACTGGATATGGGATAATGTCACCCTAGTTATGTAAAACCCTCAATTTTGGTTTCCTCTCTTTTGGCCTAAGGAAATCATGCAATTCCTCAGGGATCCTAGGTACATTTACCATCAATCTAGCCCTCAATCTTGCAACAAAACAAATATCAAATTACACATAACTGGTGCTTTCCTTATTACAGGACAAATCTGCAGCCCATATCTGTACTGGCAATCTTTGTCCATTAACTAATTGTCTTAAGTTCATCTTCTTAGCAAAGAAATCAACATTCCTAAACAAGAACATATGCATCAACATGGAATACCAAAAGAATTGAGTACCGGTATCACCATTTTGCAGCTTCGACAGTCCTTCATGTATCCTCTCCACCAAAAAAGAAGCAAAGTCATATGTTACAGAGAAGGTAGGGTGTTGTATTTGCACCCCCATGAACATGTATGCAATCGGCATTACTGCACCAGGGCTGAAACCCAAAATCTGACATAGTGAATAGAAAGTAGCCAGGAAAGGCTTTTCAAAACAATTCAATTTGAAGGGTGCCTAGTCACTAGGGTTGATGTGAAATTGTGAATGCCCTGCCTTAACCAGATGAGGTGGAAGCAGCTTAACCCTAAAAAGAGATTTCAATTTTGTATACTCTTACTTCATTTCTTCAAGATTAATAGGAACCAAGTTATCACTTGGCTCACTCAAATCAAAATTTTGTTGGATAACATCTCTGTTAATTTATAATAGAACCCCTCCATCATTATCTCTGATTACCCGTGTGATAGGGTCATATCTTTTGGCCACTTCTCTAAGTAAGTCCACATCAAGGAACACATTTGGAACAACCAGCTTTCCCATGTCGTACATCCATCCATTTGAAAAAAGATGTGGAAAATTCCTCTGTCCATACAATAATCTAAACATTTCTAAGCCTGTGAGTGGAACCCTAGCATCAACAATGTTGGAATTTTTACACACCAACCCCTCCCCTAGGATTTTCCCTCGCATCAACACCAAACCTTTCCTTCTCTCATTTGTTGATAATGGAAATTGATCTAGGAAATCATTGTACAAGTTTCTTTTTAAATACTCAATGTGGCCAGAGTGCTACTTAGTTGGTGCCATTTTAGACAAACTAGGGCCTCACTACAATGTTACACTTCAAGTGGCTATGACTAAGTAGAGATAGGAAATTACAGAGTAAAAATATGACAATTCCTCACAATTTATGATTAAACAATAGCCCTAAGAAAATATTTTAATGAACTCAGTGACAAGCATAGCAGACCCTCCCCCCTTCCCAAATTTAGGTGCAAAATGACTGGGAAACAAAGAAAATTAATTGACAGCCTTTTTCGCACAAACTCCAATTTCTGGCTACAACTGTTCACAATTTCACCTTTGGCTCTGAAACTGTTTTCACGAAATACTTGGATGCTTTGTGATACAAATGAGATGAGTAAATTGATTGTATGTCGATCAAATCCTGCCAATAGATGTCTCATCCACCATTAAAGCCCACTCGTGTGCTGTACGAAGGGCTCCAACCATAATTTAATACATATTTAAATTTGAGTTGTTGATCCTTTAGTTTGATCAAATCATCGACGAGCATCTTCAAAACAGGCTAAGGAAGGAATGCCATGTGGCGGTTTCCCGTGATATCACGTACTGACAATAATATCGTATATGGCTGTTAATCAGTCATCTTTACCATAGCCCTGCTCCTTCAAAAAATGGTCACTATCCCTTCCTTTAATCAAGCCGAGCGCTCTTTTCCTTTAAAATCATAACATCTCTATTGAAATAAAATACACGGCAATTTATGCTTATTAGTAATCCGGCCGTAATACATTTAAAACCGGCTAACACTTTTCACTCCTTAGGCTTCATTGCATGGGACACATGGTAGGCACCCGCGACATCACGATCCCAAAATTTCTAATCGCGAGATGGCCGGCACCGCCAATCTTGAAGAGACAGCTCATCAATGGTCACGCAGATTTCATCCTTTAGAGGGCATCGGCACTGCGGATATCGCGGATCCTTGGTAAACCTCGAATGTTCTTTATCGTGCCGTTGATCTCGTTCCTATAATACAGTTGCTAGCCATGTTGTTAACCTTCGAGAAGTTTTTCCAGTGAGATTATAACATATCCGTCGATTTAGAACATGTGCATCTGGAGAACACTTTAGTAATCCGCCCCTTAATACATTTAAAGTTAGTTAGTGTTTCCTTTACTCTTTAGGCTTCATCGGATGAGACACATGGTGTCACCTCAGGATTTCAAGAATCAACCTGCCACCATCACTCGGATGGGAATAACTCGATCAAATGGTAGCTGGTCTTTAGTCAAATCGTTTGATCCCCGAGGAACACATAGCTGGGTGCCCCTGTGATTTCACGATCCTCACCGGATCACCTTATTTCCATGCATTATCATCATATCTATAGGAAATTGGGGATCAATGATAGCACTAAATCAACCCTTGCAAAATAAAAGATTCATTAAAAGGAGAAGTGGGTATTACTAGGCGGACGACAAATTAAAAAATTATATTTATCGAAGAAAAATAAAATAGATTTACAATTTGTTTTATAATTTCACTTTTAACTTTAAATGTATGTTCACTCATTAAGTTGTATTTTTTTTACAATCACATTTTTATTTTAGATGTTTGTTTATAAAATATAAAGATGCATTAAAAATATATTAGAAATATTTATTTTATATTATATAAGCATTGATAATATTAAATTAACATGTAATAATTTCACAATATCACTTAACCAATCAAGAAAAATTTAATCATTACTATGCAACATTATTCTCACATCAAACCAATTAAATAAACTGAAAACAAATTAATTTTTTTATATTATAACATTCATAACTTAAACCTTTATACACAATATCAAGTTAATTATAAAAACACATAAAATTATTTCTAAGCAACTTAAATTTTAACAATTTAATAAAATATAATTTAATATAATTAAGAAAAAAAATAAATAAGAATTATAGATAACTTATGAAATATTGATTTTACTTATCAAGAAAAAATAAATGATAAATTTACTTATTATAGATAAATTTACTTACCAATCTATTTTAACCATCAAGAAAAAATTAATCATTAGTGATTGCAACATTATTGGCACATCTTTTAAACTGAAAAATAAACATTGAAAACACATTTATTTTTTATATTATAACATTCATAACTTAAACCTTTTTATTGAATAAATTTATAGAAGATTATGTTTATTAAAGTGATAGAATCTAATCCCAATACTAACATTAATTATAAGTCTAACCATAACCCCAACCCTAAAACTAACACTAATTAACTTCAAACCTAACTCTAATTTTATATCCCACCCTAAACATAACCATGATTCTAAAACTAACATTAATGAAACCCTAATTGAACCATAACCCTAACCCTAATACTAACCCTTGCCCCAATTGAACCCTAACACTTACCCCAAGCTCTATCATAGAACCTTAATCTTTACCCCCAACCCCAACCCTAATCCTAATTGAATCCTATAACTAATTTTAATTAAAGTCTAACCTTATTTGAACCTTAAACTTAATTGAACTCATGTTTAGGGTTAGGGTTCAATTAAGGTTAGGGTTGAATTATGGTTATGATTAGGGTCAAAATTCAAATAAGATTATGGTTGGAGTTTAATTAAGGTTTCTATTCACTTAGGGTTAAACTCCAATTAGTATTCAATTTGGGTTAGGGATCAATTAGGGTTATAATTGAATAAGGGTTTAATTATGGTTAGGGTTAAGGTTAGTCTTAAATTAGGGCTAGGATTGGAGTTAGGGTTCAATTAAGGAAAGGGTTATTGTCTATTTTAGGGTTAGGGTTCAATTAGAGTTCTCTAGGGTTTTGATACAATTAGGGTTAGGTTTCAACAATACCTAGGATTACGATTACAGTTCAATTAGTGTTAGAGTTAGGTTATAATATGAGTTCAATCAAGTTAGTCAAGGTTTAATTAGTGTTAGAGTTAGGGTTGCAATAATAAAATTTTCTATAATGATATGGAAAGGCATTCAATTGGATTCATATACAAATGCACAAATAAGAATTGGTAATTAAGAATTCTCTAGAACTAAAGTTATAACAACAAATGCAATCCTTAGCTTAATCATTTGTTCTTTGTTAGGGTTGGGATAAGAATTTAACGGGGCCAACCGAGACTTAGGAAATAAAACCCTATGGAGGAAATAAAGTATTAAAATCAAAGTTGGGTTTTAATTTTAATCCAGTGACGTAAGCCTAAGCCATTAACTCCAGTGGTCATGTCGCCGACGACTTAGCCAAATCCTTTCATTAAATACTAACCGTGCAATGTGTAGGTTTTCTAGATTCGAAGATATGGGAGAAGATTTCGATCGTACCCTGCCAACTTGCAGACCTAAGGTGTCACCCTGTTAGTTGGCGTGAGGTCAGCAAAAGGAATATGTATGTCCTATATGGAATGTGGGGCCCAATCTCCACTATTGAGCTCATAACCTGTGGTTTTAGATGGACAACCAAGATCAAAAGCTAATGTAAATCTCTGCTATTCCTTGCTAGCTCTTAGGAGGAAGATGAAGGTTGGTGAAGCATTAATGAGTTATTCCTTACTTGTGTAGTCACGTAGATTTCAATCTGTGTGAAGATGTTGTTGTTGGCAATCACGAAGGGGTGATCTTTGGATTCTCATCCAGCTCTAGTTAAATGGTGACAGTACATACATCGCCAAATTGCCATGTTTGCACTTGCATATTTACTAGCATTGATGAAGGTTGCCATTACCTCGCACAATAAATATAAGAGGAATTAACTACTAATAGTGTCATTCTTGTAGCAGTTAGAGCACTTTGTGGGCTGAGTCTAATCAAGTTTGAGTGCTTGTTTGAGAAGAGAAAATGAGTAAGTCAGTAAGGAGGTCTGTTCATTTGAGCTAACAAAAGCTCAGTCCTACTATTCAGGAAGGTGCTTTGGTTGAGTAGCAATGTCCTGGAATTGCAACCTTCTACTACTTTGGTTGCAGTAGAAGGTTGCAATTGCAAGACATTGCTGCTCAACTGGTAGATGACAAAGGCAAGCAGTCGGTGTGCTCTGGATGCGGCCAACACTCGCCCATTAACCTTACGAGCAACACTTCTGATGATGCAACCGAGACCGACTCGGACTACTATCAGTATTTAAGTCACTTCAATCATAGTCTACCCTCTGATGAGGAAATGATATCTGTGGGCACACCAACTGTTAAAACCTCAAGTGGATGGACCAGAACCATATTGGAAAAGGACAAGAAAGAAGAGGAGGCTGAGGGTCTATTGTATTGGGCAACAACTAGAAGCAGGCATGTATATTGGGGTCTGAGTGTTGGTAAGGGCACAGTGGCAGGTAAACAAGAAGTTGCTGTGGTGTGGCGGGCAATTTGGTTGCCTAGCGACAAGGGGATATTGATGACAATTTGTTGTCTCATATTCTTTTAGCTTTCCCCAATTCATGCGCCACTATGTTTTGCAGATTCAACGTGTGGGAAGTTTTGAAATGAAAGTCAAATGCAATGGAGATTTTGTTCAAATGAAAATTTGTGGTGAAATTACATTTAAGCCCGAAGCTTGTTGCTCTCTTGTTATATAAAAGGGAATTCAAGGCTCATTTGTAGGGAGAGAACTGATGAAAGCTATAGCTAGGTTTTAAGTTGAATATATGGGTAGAAAGATATATGTCCTCTGATGAGGAAGTGATATATGTGGTGCCATTGGCTGTTAAAACCCCAAGCAGACAGAATAGAATAGATAGATTGTTTTGAGTTTTGGATGAATATATGCAAATTATCTTAAATTGTATGCAGATATAACTCATAAGCATGAATAAACGTATAATTCTAATATCTTTTCTCTCCTTATGTGGATTTGAGTGAATTTTGAATGAAAATTTAATGATGTCATTCTTCTTTTGAGAATTTGTTCAATTGTGTTTCTATGTTTTGGGTAGAATTCAATTTTAAAATTTTGAGGTTTCATATTTATATGTGTGAGATTGATCTAATATTCCAGAAAATGAATATTAAAATATCATGAAAAAAATGGGCATAGAATGAATGTAGAAGTAAAATTATATTTACATATATTCATAAAATAAGATCTAATAAACAAAAAATATATGCAATTAAAAATAAACAAAAAATAATTCAACCCAAATTTAGATAAGAGAGAATTAGATTATATGATAACTTTAAGGCTACGGTTAGGGTTTGATTAGGATTAGTGTTCGCTTAGGGTTATGATTAGAGTTATGAATCTACAATTAGTGTTCAATTAATGTTCACTTAGGGTTTCTTTCTTGGTGGAAGCTGAATAAATGCGCGTATTTATAAATATATTAATATTAAATAATTTTAGATAATACTACATGTGGTTTTTCATATGGTATTAAATTCAGATTAAAATTGATAATAGATTTCCTTCCTTCTTTGCATTGTAAGCTACCATAATGAGTATGGCCTTAAAAATCATTCACATATTTGAGCTTTTCTAAACTATACAACATGACATCCAACAAATAAATTTGTTATGCATTTTTTCCAAGCACAAGTCCTTAGAATTCTTAATGTGTTACTTAGGTTAATTGTTTATTGCAATAAATAAATACACACTAATATATATATTATGGATTTGAGGGAAAATATTAAAATATTTATATATATAGAAAAATTTAAATGCAAGGGATTCAAGTACATACCTTTGCTTTTGTTAATGTTGATGAAGATACAAATCTTGATGAAGTGCCAAATTTGATGACTTGATATAAAAGTGAATATCTTTGTTTCCATGTACTTGAAATTTTGTACAAAAATATAACTAACTCTATGTCAAATTTGTGACTTTGGACCTATTTTGCATCAATAAATATGAGCTTTGACACATGCCTCCTAATCTAGCATACAATATGTACTTAAATGCTCAAAATAGTTGGGAGTAGTGCTGAGATTGGTGGATCTTTGGGAAGGTCCAATGTTTTCACCTTGCATTCTCCCTATAGGACAGAGGTAGAGATGAATATAGAATGAGAGAGGAAAAGGGATAAAAATAGATAGAGATATAGAGAGAGATAGAGGTAGAAATAAATATATAGAGAGATAGGGAGATATATATATATATATATATATATACAGAGAGAGAGAGAGAGAGAGATGGAAAGATAGAGATATAGGGAGATATAGAGAGAGGGGCAAGAGAGAGAGAGAGAGAGATAAGTAAAGAAAGACAAATAGAGATGGAGAGGGAGA
>VDFB02049675.1:0-19622 GCA_007258455.2 Sequoia sempervirens
AAACATCCATAATGAACTCCCATATTTTGATTCACATTCTTTCTATGTTGATTTTATGCCTACATGGATCTTACAAGTTACTCTAGGCTAACAAAGTTTGCATTGTATAGTGTGAGATATTTTCACCTATTTGTGAATTAGTTGTTCAATATTGTTTTGTACTATCTGAGAGAAATGTATTTGCTTCGTGTTTCTCCACTAATTGGATTCAAGTTGTGCGGGTTTGGGAAGTTTCTTATAATTTCTTTATCTTTTTGTGAGCAATTTTTTACTTTATTTGATGTAGTACAGTGTAAGTTTCAGTTATTAGTGTGCGAAAAAGGGTTATCAGTTGTTCTGAATTGAAGTAGTTTTTGATGCGAATCTTGGTTGAAGTGTTTGATGAATCTTAAGTAGTTCATGCATTGTTCTGGATTGAGTTCAAGTAAATTATGTTGTCTAAAAATTTCAACTTGATTTAAGGAAGTGTGTACTTAATGTTTATGGTGCTTAGCACGAGTGTTATCCGACCTTGTGTTAGCACTACATGCAAAACTTGTGGAAGCATGTTGAAGTGTACTTGGATCTATTTGGTTCCTAATTAATGATTTATGTATGTTTCCTTTCATTCCTAACCACTGCAAGAATGTTTGAGTGTCGACCTAGTTTGAATTTGAATGTATAACAACTAATGGCCGACATGGGAGAAAGTCTTGAAGTAGAGGCTGATAGAAATATGAATGGTGTTGATGCAAGAGAAGTATGGAAAGTGAAATATGCAAGATAGATGCAAAGAGTGATGCAAGTAAGGTGTATGTGATGTGAATTTGAGCAAAGCAGTGCAAACTTCATGTTAGGGTTCTTGAAGGAAGTGAGCTGAAGGCATCTAAAATATTTCATGTGAGATTGTGAAAGTGTGTGAGAAATTGTGGTGGACTCCTTGTTGCATTGAGAATTTTTCTCTCTGTAACATTCTTCTTCTATCTTCTTGTATTCTTTCTATGGAAGTGAGCCTTGGTTGTGAGTCTTTTTGGACACAGTGTCCTATTATGACAATGAGCCTCTTTGTACTGGTTTTTCTATTACTTATATTGTGAGCTAATCCTCACCATGGTTTTTACCTCATTTGGTTTTCCACGCAAATATTTTGTTCTCATGTGTTTGGTGTTGTGATTACAATTTTTATTATGTGCATTTCATGTTTAATAAATCTAATAGAATAAGGACTTAATGAATTTTTTTGGATCTAATTACTATTGAGGGTTTTTGAAGGTTTATTTTGCTACAACTGATTCACCCCCCTCTCAGTTGTATTGTTCATTTCAACAATTGGTATCATAGCAAGGTTCCTTGGAGGAGAGCTTAACTGCTTGAGGTAGATCCGGAATATCGATCAAGATTCCTTTGGAATACCCTAGATTCACTGGCACAAATTATGCATTCTGGAAAACATAGATGGAAGGATATTTGTGCACTCAGGGATATGAAATTGAGAAGACCTATCAGAATCCTTACAATTCACCTCTGAATGGTCTGAGTACAAGTTCAAAGGTCAAGGTGTATGAGATCAATGCTAAGGCAAGGTACATTATTATAAATAGTCTTTCAAAAATTGAATTAGTTAAAGTTATGGGTTTGAAGACTACTAAATAAGTTTTGGATAAGTTAGAAATCATTTATGAAGGATATCTAAAGGTCAAGCAAGCAAAGTTGTAGAACTTGAAGGCACGGTTTGAAATGATGCATATGCGTGAGGACGAAATAGTTAAAGGATACATTCAAAGAACTGATGAACTAGTGAGTGATATGAGAGGTCTTGGTGCATCATTCAAAGAATATAAAGTAGTGAAGAAAATTATTACATCTCTTTTAGATTGCTACAGTGAAAAGATATCTGCTATTGAGGAAGCAGTTAATTTTGACAATTATTCCAGAGATCAATTGATTGGTACTTTGACTGCATTTGAAATTATAAGAATGAAGAAAGGTAAAAAAGCTGAGACTACTTTCAAGGCTGAGAAATCACAAAAGGTTGAAGATTCAGGTGAAGAAGAACTTGATCATCTAGAAGCTAACTTTGTAAGGAAGATGAAAAAGGGAACATGTAACTATCAAGGTAAATTACCTTTCGAATGTTTTAGTTGTGGTGAGATAGGTCATTATGCTTCTAGATGTCCAAAGAGAGTTATAAACAATAAGAAAAAAGGAAATAAAGGGAAGATGATTAGGAAAGATTACTATGTGAGAGAAGATGTTGGTATTTCTGATGATGAATGTGATTATGAACACTTTGGTGATAACGAATGTCTATTTTTTTCTATAAAAATGAATCTAGTTCTACTAACCCTAAAAGTTGTGTGAAGGAAAGTATACCGGAGAAGAAGGATAAGGTTGAAGGTACTTTGGTATCTACTTTTCATGTCAAACAAGATAAGAATTACTAGGTTGTTGATAGTGATTGTTCAAATCATATGACTAGAGACAAAAGGAAGTTTGTTAAACTTGAAAAATATGATGGAGGATTAGTTAAATTTGGAGATGATTTAGGAGCTAAGATTTGTGGAATAGTTTCAATTAGTTTTGATGGCAAGCATAATACTGACAATGTTTAAAAATATTATGTTAAGGGATTAAGACATAATCTCTTGAGTGTTGGACAAATGTGTAGCAAAGGATACAATGTTGTATTTAAGGATGAAACATGTGAGATCCAGAAAGGGTCTAGAACTGTGATTGCTACAAGTAAGAGAACATAAAGAAACATTTATCAGCTTAAGGGTGTTGATGGTCATTACTTTATGTCATAGATCAATCATAGTTGGTTATGGCACTGAAGGATGTGTCACATGAATTTTGATAATTTGGCAAGAATTAGTTTGGTTCATGTCGTGAGAGATTTACCCAAGATCATAAAACCTATCAATGTTGTTTGTGAGAGCTATCAATTTGGAAAAAAAATAAGGTGTTTCTTCAAGGGAAAGGAACAATTTGCTACCAAACTGCTGGAATTAGTGCATATAGATCTTTGTGGTCCTACAAGGGTGAGAAGTCTACAAGGTGATAAGTACTTTATGCTTTTGATTGATGATTACTTTAGAATGACATGGGTTACTTTTCTTAGAGAGAAATTTGATGCATTGGAAAAATTGAAGGCATTTAAAGCTTTGGTTGAGAATGAAATGGATTAAAAAATAAAGTTTTTAAGGTCTAAAAGAAGTGGAAAATTCACCTCCAATGAGTTTAACATGTTTTGTGAAGTTCATGGAATAAAGAGGCATTTTTCTGCCCTGAGAACTCCTCAACGGAATGGATTTGTTGAAAGGAAAAATAGAACTATTCAAGAAGCTGCAAGGACTGTGATGAAAGAAGCAAATATATCAGATTTCTACTGGAGAGAAGCTATTCATACTGCTATTTATGTGTACTTAACAGAGTTCAAGCTAAAGCTAACAACACAAAGACTCCTTATGAGCTATGGTACATAAAGATTCCTACTATGAAGTACTTTAGAGTGTTTGGGAGCAAATGTTACATGAAAATAGATGAAGAAAACTTAGGAAAGTGTGATGCAAGGTTCGATGAAGGTATTTTCCTTAGATATTCTATTGAGAGAAAAGCTTACAAATGTTACAATAAAAGGTTGAGAAATATAGTTGAGAGTGCAAATGTTAAAGTTGATGAAAATTTGCAGAGTTCTATTGCAGTAGATGGATATGTGTCAAATGAACTGATTACATAAAAGTAGAATAAATAATTGAGGAACAAGAGGTACAAAATGAAGATAAAGAAGCTCTAGAGAAGACCCCTAAAACCCCTAAGTATGTGCAAAAGAATCATTTTGAAGATCAGATTATTGAAGATAAGAGGAAAGGTGTATTGACAAGAAGCAAGGCTATTGAAGTTGAGGTAAATTTTTATTTACTAAATCAATAAGTGAAGCATGTAAGGATGAACATTAGATAAAGGCAATGAAGAAGAACTTATGCAAATAGAGAAGAATCAAACTTGGGAATTGGTCCCTAGATTGACAAACAAAAACATAATTGGAACTAAATGGGTATTTAGAAACAAGCTAAATGAGAATGAAGAAGTTGTTAGGAACAAAGAAAGAATTGTGTGTAAGGGTTACTCACAAGTAGAAGGCATAGATTTTGAAGAGACTTTTTCTCTTGTCGCTAGGATTAAAGCTATCAAAATGTTTTTGGTATTTGTAGCACATAAAGATTTTAAGGTCTATCAGATGTATGTGAAGTTTGCCTTTTTGAATGGAGAATTGGAAGAAGAGGTTTATATGGAATAACCGAAAGGAATTTTGTAAGACCCCATCCCTTGTGGAATTATTGATCCTACTAATCATCAATGGTTTTTGTCTTAAATATCTATATTATTTTATATACATTAGTGATTATTGTTCTTATACATCAAGTTGCTTATATTTTGATTGTTAACTAACTAACTAGTGGTTCTTGTGACTTCGTGTGATAGCTTTATTTGTGTAAGTATGCAATGATCAATATGTTTCATTGTTGGTAATACAATTTTATATATTAAATGCATTTTATCATGTTAGGTGATTTTATATTATGAGTGTGAGTAAGTGTGAATATAAAGGTAGTGATTGATATTCAATATTTGGTTGTAGTAGTATTCATTATAGGTTAAATAGATTATTGATAAATGGTAATATTTTGATATTAAATAACATGATCAATTATTGATTGACTCTAAAGGGTATTATGCAAGCAAGAAGAGTTAAATTATATGTTACTTATGTAGATTTAATTCTTTAGTCGATTATTATTAGAAGGTTATTTTTCATATACTATTTGTTTCAATTACTATTGGTTATGATAAATATTGACACCTTTTTTTTGGTTGAGTAAATAGGTTAAAATTGGCCAATATTGGTGAAGAGGTCACATAGCTATTTCCCTAATGATATTATTGTGAATTCTTAAGTTCCAAGGGTGGAATTATGGTAAAAAAATTCCAAACTATGATGGAGTATTTCTTAAAGTTTGTGGCACCTATAAATTTTTTGTCTAGACCTACAGGTAGATATGGGGTCCATCCATATTAAACTTTCCTATTTTTTTCAACTAAACATTGTTTGACCATGCAAAGCATGGATGCATTCTTACAAAAAGTGTCATTTGATAGTAGTGCAAACTTGGAAACAAAAATAATTTATGTTTCATGCATCATGGGGCTAAATTGAATATGCCAACACATCAAGGTGGCAAATTGAATGCTACTAGAGGCATCCATTTATTCCTCAGCTCTCATGATCTAGCCTACTCTATTTTGGTGTACACTCTTAAGAACCCTAAGAGCCAAAAATTTCCAAACTATGATAGAGTAGTTCTTAGAGTTTGTGGCACCTAGGAATGCTTTGTGTAGATATAAGTTGGATATTACCTTCACACTAATCTCTTTAAATTTTTATCAACTCAACACCATTTGACCATGCCAAGAATGAATGCATTCTTGCAAAAAGCATCATTTGAGAGAAATGCAAATGTGGAAACATACATATTTTGTGTTATGTGTATCATGGAGCCAAATAGAATATGCTAACACATCAATATGGATGGGAAAATTATAATAGAGGCCTCTATTTGTTCCTTGGGTCTCTTAATCCTTCTGACCTACTACACTCTCTTAAGAGCCCTAAAAGTAAAATATACCAGTGTGATGGAGTAGTTATCAAAGTTTGTGGCACCTAGGAATGTTATATCTAGACCTACAAGTGAATATTGGGTCCCTACACATTAACATCTCTTAATTTTGGTAAACTCAAAACCCTTTGACCATGCCAAGAATTAATGCATTCTTGCAAAAAGCACTAGTTAAGAACAATGCAAATGTGGAAACAAACATATTTTGCATTTTAGACATCATAGTTAGAAGAATGAATGATTTCTAATATGATATTAAATTTTGAATGATCTAGAACCTATAAAATATATCTATCTATGTAACACCTTTGATTTTATATTGAACCTATGCACTATTTATGGTTTAATTCACACCTGACGTTCTTTTCTATGCTTGTGTATTCATAATTTTGTTGCATAGACACAATCCCTATGTTCTTTCACTTATATTTTTTCTGTCAAGTTTTTCCTCCTTCGTTATGTTATTTGGACTATCATTATTTAGAAATACCTTTCAAGGATTGTTAGTATGTTGAAAAGAGACATGTTCTCAATCAACCCCCCCAAAAAATGTGTCAAATATTGTTAAACAAAAAGTAAACACCATATAGAGAATATCCAAATATAGATTTATTTTAAAGCTCCAAATTGAAGTGTTCTTGTACTTTTTCTCCTTGTAATACTTCTAGGATGAGAAGATATGAGAGAGATGAGAGATGATGAAATGGATAGAAATGAATGCCTTTAAAAATAACTACACATCATCGAATTGCACAAATATGTGATTATTTGACTTACAATGGCTAGAGTAGAATCTATGGGAGTCAACTATGTTAAAATTTGAAATTTAAGGAGTTATGTTCATGACCACAAGGTTAGCAAAATATTAATAAAAAGGACTCAAGACATGAGAAAAATTAGATCAAGATAAGTAATAATATTTTGGGATAGGTGTATGAATGGGCATAAATAATGCAAGATCTAGGTGAATATATTAGAATTTATGTATGGATAGGTAAAGGCTACAATAATGAGTTGAAATTAACACAATATTGTAACATTTGTTGATATGTATCTATATTAAGGGGAATTTGTATGAATATAGTGGATAAAAAATGGTTAAAAATTCATTTTAAGGAATAAATTTAGTCACACTACTAAAATCACTACTAAGCCATATCATGATTATATTATGATTTGATCATGCTTATAGTAATGTGCTCAAATTACAATTGGAACATATTTCATTTTAAACTAAATGAAATCCTATACATATATAAGCCTAAGGATTAGGGGTAAGTTCATGGAAATGGGGGACCAAAAGGGGGTCTTAAGTGGCCAATTTGTTTTAAAATTAATAAAATTTGATTTAGATGAGAAATTGAAGATAAATATGCTCACAATTTGAAAAGAAAATAAAGTTAAGTCATAGTGCTCTAAATCTTCTTCTTGAACTACTATTTTTTTTAAATGGTGGAGATTAAGGGGTTCAAACAGGGGTAGCACACAAAGTGATCCCTTTTTTTATCAAAAAATATAAGCGTTTGGTGTTCGCCACCTAAAATGTTAACTTTATTTTAGTATTTCAATAATAACTTTAGTAAAAATTGTTATGAAACAACTTGCACAATAGAAGAATATGATAGGAAATATGTTGCAAATGCTTGATAATAACTGAGAATAACAAGCCACTTTAGAGGGGAAAACCTCCAAATATCTCCAATGAAAACACAATTCATAATCTAATGATCAAAGAAGACTAAATACCTCTTATATGCCCTACTTATGCCTAGGATAACCCTCTATAAGCCTTAGTCCAACTTAGTTAACTAAATAACAATATAATAATGATAATATGACTTAATTAAGAGTTAAGATAGCCACAAGCTTGTATTCATAACATTATGTACTCTAATATTAAGGGCATAACAAAAATAGATAACACCATGTAGTTTATTCCTAATTTTTTCTAATATTTTAATGAACATATGTTTTTTTACCAAATTTCAAAGTGGACATCCTAAAAATTGAAAATTTGATCTTGCTCCCCTCTAAATTTTTTCGAAACTAATTAATTTTTTTTAATGTGTATAGAATAAAGTCTAATTTGTAAAAATGTAGTTTGTTTCAAATTTTGATGAAATGGTAAAAAATGAAACTAAAACTACCATACGTTGGTTTTTTTAAAAAAATGGAGACACTAGTAAATAAATTAAAGATCAAAACCTTAACGTATTTGAAATATAGAAAAAGTACATGGTTAGAAATCTAAGAGAGAGAGCTTGACCTTATTGTGGTATTTTTAACTCAACAATGAAAGATGTGCAAACTTGATGGAGAACACACTCAACATTTAGTCATTTTTTATAATTCATAAAATATGTCTTTAGGAGTAGAGATGAAAGCCCAACCCTTTGGGTTAAATGCCCAAGAAAAATACAAACCTATTTTTCTCTCTCTCTCTATGTGTGTGTCTCTCCCCTCTTTTTTTTTGTGTCTCTCTCCCTTATTTTATTGCCCTATCTTCATCTCTTTTTATCTATCTCTTGACCCACCTATCTCCCCCTTCTCTCTCTCCTCGTATTTCCCTATATATCCCTTCTATCTCCCTCTATCTATCCCTCTCCCCATCTCTATTTTTCTATCTCTTGATGTATCCATCCCCCCTCTCTCTTCCCCTCTTTTCTCTCCCTCCCACCCTACCTACCGCCCTCCCTATCTATATCTACCTCTCTCTTTCTTAAATTCCAATATTTCTTTCTCTCTTTATCTATCCATTTCTATTTTATATATCTAGACTTTTCTATCCCCTCTCCATCTCTCTATATCTTTCTTTGTCTCTTTGTCTTTATATCTCTTTGTCTCTCTCTATCTTTGTCTATCTCTAACTATTTCTCTCTCTCTCTCTCTATCTCTCTCTCTCTCTCTCTCTAGTCTCTTGATTCTCCAACCCACTCTATTATTATGCACTCTCTCAAGATCCTTAAGAGAAAAAAATCTAAACTATGATGGAGTAGTTCTAAAAGTTTATGGCACCTAGAAATGTTTTCTCTAGACTAACATGTAGATATGGGGTCCCTCCACATTAACCTCTCCCAAATTTTGTCAACTCGACATTATTTGACCATGTCAAGAATGAATGAATTCTTGCAAAAGTGTCATTTGATAGTAGTACAAACTTGGAAACAAGAATATTTTATGTTTCATGTATCTTGAGGAAAAATTGAATATTCCAACACATTGAGGTGGGCGATTGAATGCTACCATAGGCCTCCATTTATTTCTCAACTCTCTTGGTTCTTCTAGCCTAATCTTGAGATCCCTAAGAGCAAAAAATTTCCAAACAATGATAGAGTAGTTCTTGGAGTTCATGATACCTAGGAATGTTTTGTGTAGCTCTAAGGTAGATATGGGGTCCCTCCACACTAACGTATTTCAATTTTTATCAACTCGACACCATTTGACCATGTCAAAAATGAATGCATTCTTGCAAAAAAGTATCATTTGAGAGTAGTGCAAATGTGAAAACATGCATATTTTGTGTTCCATGTATCATGGGGCCAAATAGACTATGCTAAAACATCAAGATGAGTAGGAAAATTCTATTAGAGGCCTCTTGTAATACCCCCATGTTTCTGATACTATTTACTACTATTGTTTGCTTTATATGTTAGTGTGATACTGAATTGTGATGGTGACTGATTCATCGTTTTGGTGTGTGAGGTTGTGTAGTTACTTGATTTCTACAATTGATATTTTTATTATGATTTATGATACTCTATATGTAGGGTTTGGATTATTTTATTATGCATGCTTTCTCTCGAATGTTTCATATGTCAATGTGATAATTCTATGATTATGCGATTTGAATTCTGTGTTACTTTATAATGCAAAGGTTTAGTAATTAGTTATGATGCAGTAGTTTAGTATAATGTTATCTTATGATCTATTTGGATTAGAAATGTTAGTTACTATTGACATTGTAATTGTTAGAGTAGATTAGGTGAGAGGACAGGGTAGCATCACTCGTTCACGAGTGCCCTGCTACACTGCGATTCCTTCTCACGGTAGGATGTTGATTTTATATATATATATGTATACATGTGCTGCTTGACGTTTGCTTGGATGCAGGATTGCAGGAATAAGTCTCGATTCCACCTGCTTCGGCAGGACAGGGCGAGCAATAAACTAGCCCAACGGGTAAAAATGTTGAAAAAGGGAGTAGGTTTGGAAGCGTCCCCGTCCCAAGTCCGTCGTTTGTTGTGAGTCGTGTCTTGACTGTGGTTTTCGTTCTCGTTGTTTGTGTAGTTTGTTTTGTTGAGGTATTCAGTTGATTTAAGGTTCATGTTTATTTAATTAACCTTATTTTATATGATATTGGATTAAAGTTGTTTAGTTGTTTGATTTAATTGTGTGTTAGTTGAATATTAAATTTAAATATATTATAAATTAAAAAGGTGATTTAATTTATTTATAAGAGTAAATAATTATTTTTAATTAATAATGTTGACAATAATTAAATTAAATAATTATTGTTGAAGATAATTAAATAATAACTTTTATTAATATTAATTTAGCATAGATAATATCTTGTTTAAATAAATTATTTTAAATTAAAACTGTAGATAAATTTGTGCTTTTAAAAGCTGAAAAAGGACCAATAGGAAGCAGGCTTTTTGAGAAAAGAAAGCAGGGAAGCTTTATTGAGTTTTATTTTGTTTTATTATTATTTTTATGAGAAGATTATTCTCACACAGGGAACTTCTACTCTGTGGTTCTGGGATTTGAAAAAGAAAAAAATAAATAAAAAAAAATTTGTTGATTGAAAACTTGGAAGAATATAATTGTTTTGATAGAGAGATTCGAAGGAGAGCTGCAGGAGAAATTGAAAAGGAGCTTTCAGAAGGGGATTCTTCTTCAGACGAAGGACTCCAGGTTCTATTCTATTGATTTAGTGTTATTTTATTGTTTTGTAAATAAAATTTAGTTGAGTTTGGAAAAAGATCCATCCCTCTATTTCTTTTTTTTGAAAATGAATCTACGAGTTGAAAACTTGTTGTATTAAAACCCTCGTATCATCTGTAGAAAAATTTAGTCAAACCCCTTCGAAAACTTTCAATATAGTTGATAGAAAATTTTATTGTTTTGAAAGGAGAACCATTTTTATTATTGGTTAGATGTGCATGCCCGAATCTGGACTTGTATTTGTTACAGAAAGGAAAAAAGTCATTCAAGTTGAACTTGGTTTTACTTGTCAGAACTATATTAGTGTTATTGAAAATCTGTAGTCTTATGATTGTTTGAATCTCTGAGTTAGTATATATATATTGATATACACACATGTATATGTATATACATTTAAACAAGATTGAATATATACTCATATTTTATTTTGTCTGAATCTTTGGAATAGACATAATTATGAATTTTATATAATTGTGTTAAATTGTTTATATGAATATTAAGGAATATATGTATCTAATTGACAGTATGTTATGTTAATAGTTCTCTGTACTTTTGTACGAAATTAAGGTTTAATATAAAAAAAATAATAAATAAATAAATAAAAATGATTTATATAAATGTATGCATTGATTTTATTTGTATATATATATATATAAATGAAATATATATATATATATACAATATATATGATTATATTCTATTCAAACAAATATCTTATTCTGTGAAAATTGTTAGCCTGTGTTTTTCGGTTTCCGTGCCCGTACTGGACAATAGAAATTATTATAATAAAAAGGTTATTGAAAAATCAAATAAATTTTTAAAAAAAATTTTAAACAAATTTTAATGCATTAAATTTAAAAGTTAAATTTATGTGGGGGGGGTCCGGCGGCCGGCGCGGCACCGACCGCCCACCGCCCATGGTGCTGGTGTACGCAGCACCATCGGCAGCGCACAGCAGCCGAGGCTGCTGGGCGCAGCCCGATGGGGCTGCGTACCACAGCCTGCCACAGCCTGTCGATGGTACTGTGTACCACAGCGACAGGGCTGTGTGGGGCCTTTTCTTTTATTTATGAGTTGATTGCGAATTTTAATATTTTTTTTTTATTCGTTTAAAATACGAACGGAATTCGGTTTATATTTATAATTTTGTTTTATATATATATATTTTAATATATATATATTATATATTATTAATACATATTTAATATATATATCATTATATATATATAATTTGAGTTTAAATTTGATGTTTATTTTATTATATTTTTTCTCGTATATGATTTCATTGGAAATTGTACATAAAATAATTTTTTGAAATGTGATCATATTAATTTTATTATAAGATTATTTTATATATATATGGATTATTTTCGATAATTCTTAAAATAGTAATATTATAGATATATCAGAAAATTGGGGATAAGTGTGTTAATATAATTAAATGTATTGTTTAATTATGAGTTATTAATAAATTTGTATATGATGATTTTAATCCATCGGTTTTATTTATAGATATATTTATTGAGTAGTCATATGTTGTGTTTATGAATTTTAATACGATAATTTTTGTATAGATTATATAATATTATGGTTTAATTGGGAAAATTAGAATTAGACAAATTGTTTTAATTTGAATTGAATATTCTCGTATTGTGGATTTAATTATTTGTTGAAATTTATTGTGTATTGGAATTACCATCTGATAGTATTGTTTAGGTAATTGTTTTCCCCTCAAAATTATTCAATTAATTTATTTATGATTTTCTGTAATTTGGGTTTAGGCCTTGTCGAGAACCCTAGAGTCAATGTATTCAGTTATAGGAGTCTAAGTCGTGTTTAGGACTTCCAGAGGCGGGAATCTGAGATGAATTGTGATCTCGTATTTTGATGTTGGGTCTGTGTGTTGACCATAGTTATGATTTACTTGTTGACGGATTGTGCCGTTGTGGTTATGTTTCATGTGCTGTGGCGAGATGGTTATGCCTCGCTGAGAAATCCATGGTGTTGGTTCAATCATGTTTTGCTAATGCAGTACTTTTTGTGTTGGTTATTTTGGGATTGAGTGCTTAGAGAGAGTGGCTCTAGTGGGGGCCGGCGCACAAAGGGGCTGTCAGGGTAACCCACATAGAGTTAGATTAATAAGTGATAACTTAAGTAATAAACCACGGGTGGGGATTAAACACTAATAAGATAATTGAGACACCTCGTCCGCCTGTTAGTGCTATCACAGACTAAAGGGGACTGAGAAGGCCGTGGTTGGCAAGGTCATTACCTTGTCCTCACGAAAGGTCAATGACTCCGCATGAGTGACCCTATGGAGCGGCGCCTTGAGATAGGCCGTCTGGAGAACCATAGATGGAAGCGGCACCTTAACTTGGATGTCTGGAGAATCCATGTAGAGATGGAGGCGGCACCATGTAATAGGTTGTCTGGTGAATCCATGTGAAACCATGCGATGACACTCTACTCTAACATTCTGTTTGTGATTGGTTTACTGAAGTCCTCTGGAAGTGTTTTATTGATTTTCCTTTTGTTATTGTTGTAAGTAATATTCAATATTATGTCTGGATTCATTGATGTTGAATTATGTCTGATTGTTATGTTCTTCAGTGGGTTGTTGTGCCTTTTGAATTAGCCATTGTTGTGTTCTATGTGGTCTTTGGTGTTAAGTTATCTTCTTGGAGTCAGTCTTTGCTGTTGTTAGACGTACTTGGTCGGGGACCCTTCCTTGTCTACTCTCAGCACGGGGGTGGTTGGGTGGAACGTGCTTCGCACCCCGTTGGGTTTCCCCTTTTCTAGTGCAGGTGTACCTTTATTGCAGGGCTTTTGGGAGATGTTGATGATCCAGTTATTCTTATGTACCAGATAGTTGTATATGCTTCAGTTGTAATGTATTTAACGTAATCATGGATGTATCGTCTCCCACGTGTGTTGGGATGACCTTGTTGTAATTCGTATATGTAATTATTGAGATGTACCTTCAGTCTGTTGTATTTTATTATTATTTGGGATGTAATGTATATTCGAGCCATGATTTGATTCAGGAGCAATCACTTGTTGGATATGTTATGTTGTATCTATCAAAATATGTAACACTTTATATCTTTATCATCACATGTGTTACCATATGTACTTATGTCATCAATGTAGTTATTGTTCAATGGTTATCTTAAGTGATGAAATGAGAATGAATGGATATATGTAACTGTTTATTTAAGGTTTAATTTATTATCGTGTTATGGGTTAGAATAGTCATGTCACTTCGTGTACCCCTTTGGAACAAGTTGTGTCTCTTAATATATTGTTATGTTGTAATACTTAAGTATGTTATTATACTCTTTAAAAAAAAAAAATTGTTTAGTAGTTTTAGTTCCTTTGGGGTTCGCACGGTGGGGCATGACAGCTTGGTATCAGAGCCAAGGTTGCTAACGCTAGGTCCTCTGGGTAGTTGTGTCTGTTATGCAACCTTTGCGTAACTCTTGATCTTACATAACTTTAATCGTTGTGCAGGATCATGCCTCGAGGTAGAGTTCGTGGCCAAAGAAGAGGCCGAGGTGGTGGTCATAGAGTCAACCGCCGAAGTCCGTCACCGCCAAGCATTCGTTGTTCAGTGCACGAGGAACAACTGAGTCCTCAACGCAATGTGTCAGGTGGTGGACAGAATCAGGGACAACCTGGTTTGGATGGACAATTGCAACACATTCTTGGTGAGATTCTTGGTCATTTGGGACCTAGGCAGGATGAGGTGCAACAGGTTGAGAGAGAGAGAGAGAGGTCACCGAGGCGCAGGGATACAAATGTGGTTCAGGATGCAGTCATAGCAGGCCATATGAGAGATCTGATGCGAGCACACCCTCCTACTTTTGATGGTTCTGGAGGAGGCTTGGAAGCTGAGACGTGGTTAATTGACTTAGAGCGATGCTTCGCGATGCACCCCTATGGTAGCAATACCAAGGCTCGGTGTGCAGTTATGCACCTGCGAGGTTTCGCATCTACTTGGTGGCATCTTGAAGAACAAAAGTTACACCTTGATATCAATATGGTCACATGGGAGTTGTTTCTAGACAGGTTCAGAGCTCGCTTCCTCTCAGATCATTGGAGGCAACGCAGGGCTGATGAGTTCCATGACCTTAGGCAGTTGTCGATGTCACTAGAGCAGTATGAGCGACGCTTCTATGAGTTGAAGAAGTATGCAGGTATCAGTCACGATGAAGGGATGTTAGTACAACATTTTATTCGAGGCTTAAATGCCCAAATTAGTGGTGGTGTGAGAGTCTTCCAGCCGAAGACAATGGAGGTAGCGGTCGAGAAGGCTCGGTTGGTTGAAGAAAATCTAGCTATGGCACTAGGAGGACATATAGGAGGTCAGATGGGTAGTACACCAGTTTCAGGTGTTGTTTCTCATGGAGGTCCAATCTTGGTTGCAGGGTCCTCTAAAGGTCATCAGGAAACCTCTAAGGGTGAGCAACAACAATGCTCTTCGTTTCATCAGGGAAATAGATCGCAGAATAGGAAGTTTCAGAGTTGGCAACGTAATAGACCTGATCGTTTTGTGCAACCAGCACAAAGTATACAGTCAGCACTGTCACGAGTCAACTTTCAACAATCGAGTGCACCAGTTGGAGTCAGAGGCTTTGGGCAGAGCACAGGTTGCTTCTCTTGTGGGCAACAGGGTCATATTGTGAGGAAGTGCCCTCAAGGGAACATTACAGGTTTTAGTCAGGCACCAGGCGCTTCTGAACCGACAGTAGGTGATGCGAGTAGAGCTTATCATGTGTTTGCGGGTTCTGCGGGACCCAAGTGATGAAACTTTGGTGTCATGAGATAATGCATTTTATTTTAGTGAGGGTTATTTGTTTTGTTTAGTTACTGGCTTCCAGGAGTAAGCCATATTCTAGGGGGGGAGGATGTAATACCCCCATGTTTCTGATACTATTTACTACTATTGTTTGCTTTATATGTTAGTGTGATACTGAATTGTGATGGTGACTGATTCATCGTTTTGGTGTGTGTGGTTGTGTAGTTTATTGATTTCTACAATTGATATTTTTATTATGATTTATGATACTCTATATGTAGGGTTTGGATTATTTTATTATGCATGCTTTCTCTCGAATGTTTCATATGTCAATGTGATAATTCTATGATTATGCGATTTGAATTCTGTGTTACTTTATAATGCAAAGGTTTAGTAATTAGTTATGATGCAGTAGTTTAGTATAATGTTATCTTATGATCTATTTGGATTAGAAATGTTAGTTACTATTGACATTGTAATTGCTAGAGTAGATTAGGTGAGAGGACAGGGTAGCATCACTCGTTCACGAGTGCCCTGCTACACTGCGATTCCTTCTCACGGTAGGATGTTGATTTTATATATATATATGTATACATGTGTTGTTTGACGTTTGCTTGGATGCAGGATTGCAGGAATAAGTCTCGATTCCACCTGCTTCGGCAGGACAGGGCGAGCAATAAACTAGCCCAACGGGTAAAAATGTTGAAAAAGGGAGTAGGTTTGGAAGCGTCCCCGTCCCAAGTCCGTCGTTTGTTGTGAGTCGTGTCTTGACTGTGGTTTTCGTTCTAGTTGTTTGTGTAGTTTGTTTTGTTGAGGTATTCAGTTGATTTAAGGTTCATGTTTATTTTATTAACCTTATTTTATATGATATTGGATTAAAGTTGTTTAGTTGGTTGATTTAATTGTGTGTTAGTTGAATATTAAATTTAAATATAATTATAAATTAAAAAGGTGATTTAATTTATTTATAAGAGTAAATAATTATTTTTAATTAATAATGTTGACAATAATTAAATTAAATAATTATTGTTGAAGATAATTAAATAATAACTTTTATTAATATTAATTTAGCATAGATAATATCTTGTTTAAATAAATTATTTTAAATTAAAACTGTAGATAAATTTGTGCTTTTAAAAGCTGAAAAAGGACCAATAGGAAGCAGGCTTTTTGAGAAAAGAAAGCAGGGAAGCTTTATTGAGTTTTATTTTGTTTTAGTATTATTTTTATGAGAAGATTATTCTCACACAGGAAACTTCTACTCTGTGGTTCTGGGATTTGAAAAGAAAAAAAAAAAGAAAAATAAATAAAAAAATTTGTTGATTGAAAACTTGGAAGAATATAATTGTTTTGATAGAGAGATTCGAAGGAGAGCTGCAGGAGAAATTGAAAAGGAGCTTTCAGAAGGGGATTCTTCTTCAGACGAAGGACTCCAGGTTCTATTCTATTGATTTAGTGTTATTTTATTGTTTTGTAAATAAAATTTAGTTGAGTTTGGAAAAAGATCCATCCCTCTATTTCTTTTTTTTGAAAATGAATCTACGAGTTGAAAACCTGTTGTATTAAAACCCTCGTATCATCTGTAGAAAAATTTAGTGAAACCCCTTCGAAAACTTTCAATATAGTTGATAGAAAATTTTATTGTTTTGAAAGGAGAACCATTTTTATTATTGGTTAGATGTGCATGCCCGAATCTGGACTTGTATTTGTTACAGAAAAGAAAAAAGTCATTCAAGTTGAACTTGGTTTTACTTGTCAGAACTATATTAGTGTTATTGAAAATCTGTAGTCTTATGATTGTTTGAATCTCTGAGTTAGTATATATATATTGATATACACACATGTATATGTATATACATTTAAACAAGATTGAATATATACTCATATTTTATTTTGTCTGAATCTTTGGAATAGACATAATTATGAATTTTATATAATTGTGTTAAATTGTTTATATGAATATTAAGGAATATATGTATCTAATTGACAGTATGTTATGTTAATAGTTCTCTGTACTTTTGTACGAAATTAAGGTTTAATATAAAAAAAATAATAATAAATAAATAAATAAAAATGATTTATATAAATGTATGCATTGATTTTATTTGTATATATATATATAGAAATGAAATATATATATATACAATATATATGATTATATTCTATTCAAAAAAATATCTTATTCTGTGAAAATTGTTAGCCTGTGTTTTTCGGTTTCCGTGCCCGTACTGGACAATAGAAATTATTATAATAAAAAGGTTATTGAAAAATAAAATAAATTTTTTAAAGAAAAAAATAAAATAAAAAATTTAAACAAATTTTAATGCATTAAATTTAAAAGTTAAATTTATGTGGGGGGGGTCCGGCGGCCGGCGGCGGCCGTACCGCCCACCGCCCACCGCCCATGGTGCTGGTGTACGCAGCACCATCGGCTGCGCACAGCAGCCGAGGCTGCTGGGCGCAGCCCGATGGGGCTGCGTACCACAGCCTGCCACAGCCTGTCGGCTGTGGTACTGTGTACCACAGCCGACAGTGGCTGTGTGGGGCCTTTTCTTTTATTTATGAGTTGATTGCGAATTTTAATATTTTTTTTTATTCGTTTAAAATACGAACGGAATTCAGTTTATATTTATAATTTTGTTTTATATATATATATTTTAATATATATATATTATATATTATTAATACATATTTAATATATATATCATTATATATATATATAATTTGAGTTTAAATTTGATGTTTATTTTATTATATTTTTTCTCGTATATGATTTCATTGGAAATTGTACATAAAATAATTTTTTGAAATGTGATCATATTAATTTTATTATAAGATTATTTTATATATATATGGATTATTTTCGATAATTCTTAAAATAGTAATATTATAGATATATCAGAAAATTGGGGATAAGTGTGTTAATATAATTAAATGTATTGTTTAATTATGAGTTATTAATAAATTTGTATATGATGATTTTAATCCATCGGTTTTATTTATAGATATATTTATTGAGTAGTCATATGTTGTGTTTATGAATTTTAATACGATAATTTTTGTATAGATTATATAATATTATGGTTTAATTGGGAAAATTAGAATTAGACAAATTGTTTTAATTTGAATTGAATATTCTCGTATTGTGGATTTAATTATTTGTTGAAATTTATTGTGTATTGGAATTACCATATGATAGTATTGTTTAGGTAATTGTTTTCCCCTCAAAATTATTCAATTAATTTATTTACGATTTTCTGTAATTTGGGTTTAGGCCTTGTCGAGAACCCTAGAGTCAATGTATTCAGTTATAGGAGTCTAAGTCATGTTTAGAACTTCCAGAGGTGGGAATCTGAGATGAATTGTGATCTCATATTTTGATGTTGGGTCTGTGTGTTGACCATAGTTATGATTTACTTGTTGACGGATTGTGCCGTTGTGGTTATGTTTCATGTGCTGTGGCGAGATGGTTATGCCTCGCTGAGAAATCCATGGTGTTGGTTCAATCATGTTTTGCTAATGCAGTACTTTTTGTGTTGGTTATTTTGGGATTGAGTGCTTAGAGAGAGTGGCTCTAGTGGGGGCCGGCGCACAAAGGGGCTGTCAGGGTAACCCACATAGAGTTAGATTAATAAGTGATAACTTAAGTAATAAACCACGGGTGGGGATTAAACACTAATAAGATAATTGAGACACCTCGTCCGCCTGTTAGTGCTATCACAGACTAAAGGGGACTGAGAAGGCCGTGGTTGGCAAGGTCATTACCTTGTCCTCACGAAAGGTCAATGACTCCGCATGAGTGACCCTATGGAGCGGCACCTTGAGATAGGCCGTCTGGAGAACCATAGATGGAAGCGGCACCTTAACTTGGATGTCTGGAGAATCCATGTAGAGATGGAGGCGGCACCATGTAATAGGTTGTCTGGTGAATCCATGTGAAACCATGCGATGACACTCTACTCTAACATTCTGTTTGTGATTGGTTTACTGAAGTCCTCTGGAAGTGTTTTATTGATTTTCCTTTTGTTATTGTTGTAAGTAATATTCAATATTATGTCTGGATTCATTGATGTTGAATTATGTCTGATTGTTATGTTCTTTAGTGGGTTGTTGTGCCTTTTGAATTAGCCATTGTTGTGTTCTATGTGGTCTTTGGTGTTAAGTTATCTTCTTGGAGTCAGTCTTTGCTGTTGTTAGACGTACTTGGTCGGGGACCCTTCCTT
>VDFB02049676.1:0-11332 GCA_007258455.2 Sequoia sempervirens
AGTATGGGAAGATTGGGAAAGAGGATTATGATAGGGGGACATGGATGGGGAGTTGTAATAGGAATATTGTGATGGAAAATTAGGATAAGAGGATGTAGATGTTGTATAAGAGGATGATGTAGATGAAGGACATTACAAATATGGGGATGAAGAAGATACTGGATATCCATTGTCAAAGGTGGCATAAGGAGCATGATTAGGCATGGATGAAGACATAACGGGATAACACATAAGAGAAATTGGATTTTGGAAAGTGGGTGGAGAAAGCTTACTAGATATGATAGTGTCAAGGGGATCTATGTCGTATACCTCTTGATCGACAAGACTTTCGTTATTGTTATCGACGTAATTAGGGTTTTCCTTGACTACTATTGATGGAGGATGAGGATTCATGATGATGACAGGATAAAGAGGATGGATAAAATATTTTGGATGGGAACAGATTAAAGCTCAAATCTAGATTTTGGTCAAGCTCAGATCAGGATTGGACAAAAGCTCAGATTAGGATGATTGGATGGGATTGTTTTTGATTTTGATGGGATTCGGTAGACGGATGATTGGATCAGGTAGATGATTTGATGAATTTGATTAAATTAATAGATCAATTTGATTGGATAAGATCAAATGATTAGATGATGTTGATTGGATAATTATGATTTGATGAACTTGATAGGATTGGTGTGCTTGGATTGATTAGATGATTGTATGTATTTGATTAGAGGAATGGATTGGTTTGATTAGATAGGAAGAAACAAAAGGTATCACTAGATAGAGCTCAAAAAATTGAGCAATTTTGGTTTTTGAATGAAGTTGATCCGATGCACAATTTGTAAATGATAGCCCCGGGAAGTTAGGGGCGTGTCCACCCCGCGATGCAGGGCGTGGCCACCCCGAGATGGTAAAATTCTTGATAGGAGGAAATGGAAGGTACCA
Source organism: Sequoia sempervirens (assembly GCA_007258455.2). Lineage (NCBI taxonomy): Eukaryota > Viridiplantae > Streptophyta > Pinopsida > Cupressales > Cupressaceae > Sequoia > Sequoia sempervirens. The sequence continues at coordinate 934 of VDFB02049676.1, forward strand.
CTAAATAGAGTTTGAAAAACTAAGTAACTTTGGTTTTTGGATGAATTCGATTCGACGCACGGTTTGTAAATGACAGCCCCAGGAAGTTAAAGGGGCATGTCCACCATGTGATGCGGGGCGTGGCTGCCCTGGGATAGTCAAATTATTGATAGGAGGAAATGGAAGGTACCACTGGATAGAGCTTGAAAAACTAAGCAGCTTTAGTTTTTGGACGAAGTCGATTCGACGTACGGTTTGTAAATGACGGCCCAAGGAAGTTAGGGACGTAGTCAGCTTTCTGCAGCAAATCAGGGGTGTTGACAGCAAAATTAGGGGTGTAGACAGCAAAATCAGGGGCGTTGACAGCTTTTAGGGGCGTTGACAGCAAAATCAGGGATGTTGACAGCTTTCAGGGGCATAGACAGCAAAATCAGGGGCGTAGACAACAAAATCAGGGGCGTTGACAGCTTTCAGGGGTGTAGACAGCAAAATCAGGGGCGTAGACAACAAAATCAAGGGCGTCGATAGCTTTCAGGGGCGTAGACAGCAAAATCAGGGGCGTAGACAGCTTTTAGGGGTGTAGACAGCTTTCTGCAGTAAATCAGGGGTGTTGCCACCTTTCTGCAATAAAATCAGGGGCGCTGCCGCCTTTCTGCGGTAAAGCAGAGGGCGCTGCCGCCCTTCTGCGGTAAGACAGAGTTTGGTTTTGATGGCAATGGCTATGGCAATGACGCAAAATGATAAAGTAAGGCCAAAGTATCAAAAATTTCACAGATTTTTCACAAGAAACACTTCAAGTAAGCACAATCCTATGATTAATATTAAGGGTATGGCAAGGCAAAGTCTTAATCTATGATGCACAAGGCTTCTAGGGAGTCCTCGATATACTCTCGGTACGTGAAGCACAACCGTGAACACCAGTCCGTCACAAGTGTGAGTCGGGAACCCCAGCGAGATACTGAAAGGCTCGAACCAACTCTTCACGTCTATCTAAGTATCACCCTAGCTTCGACGCTCCGCCAATTACGACGCAACTGGATTGGAGTACAACTTTCGTTCTCCCCCCTTTATATACCCCACCGGTACGCGTGGTTAGAATTGTCCCTTGGGGTGATGAAATCCTCAAGCAGGTCCTACTAAAAAGAAGACACTAACCGTTTCTAACTACTCCCCAGACTCACACGAAGTGCAAGGGGAAAGTGAAAACAAATTAATGCCCCCTTAGGTAACACAAAAATAAACAACCACAACAAACAATGAAGTTTTATTCCCCCTATTTAGACTATATTCCAAAACAACAAAGATAGTTTTCAAAAATTTGATCAAATAGATGGTCCTGCAAGCAAATGTTAGCTGTTTTCTTCTTCGCTCTTGATTAATAACGCCCTAATATGCTGCAAAGTGTTAGTGAAAAACAACAATATCCTTGCCAAAACAACGTTAGAGAGTTATTACTTGAAAACAGCAAAAAACGAGAGCAAAAACGAAGCCAAAATGCCTATTTTACCTTCCAAACTGTGATGTTTTGGGGCGCTGCCGCCTTTCTGCGGGGGCGCTACCACCTTTCTGCGAGGGTGTTGCCGCCTTTCTGCAGGGGCGCTGCCACCTTTCTGCGGGGGCGCTTCCGCCTTTTGGCGACATTTTTCTGCAAAATACTTAGCAAAAATGAAGGTTAAATGCAAGATATAGGGCGCTTTCGCCTTTCTATGGAAAAAAGAGGGCGCTTCCTCCTTTCTGCAATAAAAAGGAGGGCGCTTCCACCTTTCTGCGGTAAAAAGGAGGGCGCTTCTGCCTTTCTACAGTAAAGAAGAGGGCGCCCACTCTTCTCAAGAATAAAAGAGGGCTTCCACCTTCTCGAAGAAAAGGAGGGCACTGCTTTCTCAGAGTAAAAAGGAGGTACTTCCACCTTTTGCTTGTAATCTTTTTCCGCAAAAATACTTAACAAAAATGAATGTTAAATGCAAGATATAGGCTCACTTCTACTCAGAAGAAGAGGGCTGCCTCGCTCTGCTAGCATAGGGGAAGAAGAGGGCTCCGCCTTCTCAAAGAAAAAGGAGGGCGTCACTTTCCCAAAGAAGAGGGCTGCCCACCTTTCCTCGCACAAAAGGAGGGTGCTTCTCTCGCAGAAAGGAGGATTTCACCTTCACAATTTTTCTGCAAAATACTTAGCAAAAATGAATGTTAAATACAAGATATAGGGCGCTTCCGCCTTTCTACGGTAAAGAAGAGGGCGCTTCTGCCTTTCTGCAATAAAGAAGAGGGCGCTTCCGTCTTTCTGCAGTAAAAAGGAGGGCGCTTCTACCTTTCTGTGACCTTTTTCTGCAAAATACTTAGCGAAAACAAAGGTTAAATGCAATAACCCGTTTATGGGTCCCACCGGGCGTGCCAGAAATGTGATCCTAAGAATTTTACCCTACTCTAATGTGCAAAATAACTCAAGAATGCAAGTGGTAAAAGACTAAAGACACTTCAAGATTAGCCTAAAGAGTGATAAAACAAGAAGGAAAGTGGATAATACAAGATGCAAATGATTTCACCTTCCTTGCTATTGATGTCTCCTTGATTGGCCCTTGCTTGGGATGATTTTGTGTGCTCCTTAGATGATTGCTTGAATGACTAAATGCAAGATTCAATGTGCAATATGATTAAGAGAGATGGCTAAATGATGGCAAAGGATTGAGATTTCAAATTGACAGCATGTAGTTATGAAAATACCAAGTGTTGAAAATGCCCTTGAGGAGGGGGTATTTATAGGAGAATTTGAATTCTCTAGAGAATTCAATTGTCAAGATGCATCCAACAAGGCCAAGATGAAGGGCTATGGTGGGTTCAGAACCCACAAGCCCTCACATCTTGACATGTGGAGGGTAAAATAGACAAGGGGATATTAGGTGTGAGTGAGGTGTCAAGAAGGTACATGAGGTGGAGAAAAGACATGCACCTTGGGGAGTGAGGAGATTTCCACAAAAAGGGATTTCTTGTCCCAAAGTGGGAGTGAAAGAGACATTTGAGGAATTTTGGAATTCCTCAAAAATCTACATGGGAAAAGGAAAGGTGGTTGGGGATATAAATGTGAATTAAAAATTCACATTCCTAGGATGATCTAGAGGATAAAAGGGTGGGCTCCAAAAAGGTGGGACTTGGTCACATGTGGAGATTGTGACAAGTCCAAGGTTCTAGAAGCCTTGGGAGGAAATGTGAATTAAAAATTCACATATAAAGGAGGGGAATCTAGGACAAATAAATGTGAATTAAAAATTCACATGGGAAAGGGGGTCAATGCCAAAATAAGGTAAATGCAAAGGTTGACTAAAAAGTGGTGTTAAATCTAACTAATGACCTTGGTTAAGGTTGTGCAAACATTGGATTAGGCTAATTAATGGAAGATTAGAGGCAAGTGGCAAATGTAGGAGGATGTGACATTAATCTCTGATTAAAAGGATGCACATCATAATCATAAATTAATTAAATTAATTCAAATTAGGGTAAGGTTATGGAGGATGTGACAAGGAGAGAGAAAGTGAGAAATTTTAAATTGATTTTAAATCAAAAGGGGAAAAATGACTAAATTAAATAAATTAGTGTATTTATTTAATTTAGAGAGGAATAAGGTGGAAGACAAAGTGTTAATTATTAAATTAAATACTTTACCGATATGAGACAAAAGGTGTAATATTAATTTAATAAATTAATATTAATACGATAGACGGAAAGGAAGTAAATTTAATCATATGGAAGTGATTAAATTTAGATGTCTACAGGTACTATAATGCTACCAGAATTACTCTAGACCTACGGTTGATGATACTTTCATAAAGACTTAAATTCTTCAAGCGTATTGTAACCTTGGGTGATCCCACAATACTGGTTTACAATTTTTTGCCAAACTAGACATTGAACTGATTTTTTTTAACTAAATCTTCACTTTCGAGCACCTATAGCTACTAACCATGAGGAATTTAAAGATGATGCAAACTAGTGATTTGTGACATTTTGTTGTAGATTCTAAATATATATATTTTAAATTAGATTGCATTTCTTTTTCCATCTCCTTCGAAAACTAGTTTTTATCTGTAAACACCATTTTAAAGAGTAACGCTCACCGTAAACAACATGACTTTTTCTAAGAAGGATAATTTTTTTTTTTGAATTTAGGTTTTTAACTACGATATCTAACAAGTACATTTGGTTTCATAGTGTTTTATTGAATATTTTTTTCTTAATCAAGTTTTGAAGTCAAACCAATTTCAATTTAGACATAGGCGGACTATAAACAGCATAAATTTTTTTGTATGTATCAAAATTCAATTTTTTTTACAAGATGAAGGACATCAATACCTAGCACGAACATATTTTTTAGAATTATTTTTTTGATAATATACTATTTTTCCACATGTGTAGAACAGAAAGCTTGATTTTCGGTGAAAAACTTATGTTTAATTAAACTAAAAAAATAAAAATAAAACCAAAATATATTCGATGGATAGTTCGTTCCGAGGACTACCATCTTCTAGTTGGGTATGTGAAGTTTCCTCCATTTTCATCCTCAACCAGAGCTTCGAAAGATAATTTTTTGCAGAAATTTGGTGCAAGAAAGGGAGAAGGGAAAAAAAGGGGGGTTCACTCGAACCCCCCTTCGAGCGAACTCCCCTTGACCTTTTGAGCGAAGGGGAGTTTACTCGAGGGGGGTTCAAGAGAACCCCCCCTTTTTTCAATTTTCCCTTTGTTTCCATTTTGGAAAACGTGCACAAAGTGGGTCCCATCATTAAAGAGGGTTTGCTTGAAGGGGGGGTTCCCTTCGAACGAACCCCCTAAAACCTGAAATTTTCTTCATGGAGGCATTTTTGCAATTTTCCTTCCTCAACGGAATTGTAAACTAGTTTTGTGGGATCACCCCCTTTAATTACTAAATAATATATTGAGTTTCTTTGGAGAGTGGGCTTTTTATCTCAAAATGGTCTTCCCCACATAAACCATTGTGATGTGATGTATTAATTTTATTTTTAATTCCTTTTAACTATATGATTATTTTAATTTTTGCACATATATCCTCTCATATATTAGTGTAGGAAGCATATGCCATACCTCTTCCTTTTTAAATCCTTAAATTCTACAAGTTTTAATAACCATAACTAGGCTTGACTAGAACAATATAATCAATACCATATGTAACATTTAAATGAACTACTATTCACATCCCATACTGTGAAATCTCTCATCATTTGATGATATATGTCTTGATAAGCACATGCACATGGTTAGAATAACATGCATCCCATAGTACATGTATCATCGCCTTAGCATTTTTTCTTATAGAACCAACAACGTACATCAACAACATAAATACATGAATACACAAAACCAAATAGCATACATCCACATACAAATCCAAACATACATAAATCAAATTTATAAAGAAGACACACATAAATAAAATACACAAGGATAACATACATAAATAAAATACATAAAGAAAACACACATAATATGACAAATGTTCTAACAGAGGGTCTACATATGGAGTAAACTCAAACTATACCTACTTTCTCATTATAGAATGCATAAATAGTGAAGCATAGGGTCTATGTGCAAAGTAAAATCCATTTATACCTATCACCCATCCTAGAAATCACATCAAAAAAATATACTACACAATCCTAAGATCCCATACCACATCAAGATGTCAGCTCCTATTGGTAGTATAATTAGAAAGCTTAACCATATCAATATACAAGTGTGCACGACCTTCCAGTCAATAATGGTATACACCATAGGTATTTTGTATACACCTTCTAGTGAGTTTTATTTGTCATTGTAAGTTTTGGACACTTTTTTCTTGCATTACATTTATTTTTGCAAATTGGTCATGGTTAAGGATGTGTACTGTCACATTTAGTTCATCAATTGTGTTTGTTTCACATGTCACATACATTCTTGTGAGTCATATTTTGTCCCATGTTGTTTGTGTGTGTGTATGGAAGTTAATTTTATTTGTTGCGATACAAATTATCAAAAATTAAAGGAATAAATTTAATCATTTTAGACTTTAAATTTGAGCTATTTTTGTAAAATTTAAAAGTTTAAATTTAAAATAATTAAATTTAATGTTTGAAATTTGAATTTAAATTATGATATTTATGATTAAATATTAAAATGGAATATATTGTCAAATTAAATTCAGCATTTCAAGTTAAATTTTTTAATTTGAATTATTTTTAGACATATTTTTCAAAAAAATGATAATTGAATATATTTATTTTAATTTAAATTTTAATCGATTAAATTTCATTCAAAACTCTTTATATCAATTTTTAAAAATTTAATGACAATTTAATTTTTAATTATGAATTTTAACATTAATTTATTTTTTCACATTGATTTAATGTGGAAGTCAAAATCATTCACCAAAGCCTAAAATGTGAAAAAAGACACCAATTGTTCAACAAAGTGCTTCAAAATATAAAAGGCCGTGACTTGATAAATATATAATTGCATTTGATAATTGAATTTTGATATTCAATATTGGAATCCAATAGAATGCTTATGCTGGCCAAATATAAAAAGTCAAGGAAAATATTTTAATTGATCGGTGTAGTGCTTGGTAGAATATGAAAGGTTGGTGCATGGTTAAATTATTTATCAATTTACTTGAAGAAGTCCTTGCTCATGTGGTGTAAAATGAAGCATTGCAACTAGCCTAGGAGAATATTACAATTATATAAAAAATAATGATAAGTCATTGTGAAGCCCAATCCTAGTCCTGCACAAACATAACAAACAAACACAATCTTAGATCCAAATGCAAGTTAGAACCAAGGTTCCCCATGGAATTCATCTACAATGCTCAAAATAGGAAGGAAAATGAAGAACAAAACAAGAGAAGCAATAAAAATCCTATTTAAGCATGCAAACCCTCAATCCCATGGGGGAATTGGTGCCAATTTGATGTGAAAATTGGCCCTTTCCCAACTCCTTTGCAAGCTTTGTGATGATTTGATGAAGATTGATCCACTTGTTGATGAAGAACAATGAGTCCTTGGTGAAATCTGCAATAACCTAGCTAAAATGATGGCAAATGCTATGAAGATGGATAAAATTAGCTCTCAATGTGAAGAGAGTAATTTTTCTCTAAGTTGTGAATCCCAAATGAGAATGAAAGCCTCCTATTTATAGAAATACAAGATGGAGGAATGAGCAAAATGAAGCAATGTGGGATCATTCAACATCCAATGGGCAAGTGCCACTTGTCAAGATGTGAATGGAGGAAGCTTGAGCACATTTTGACGAATGTGCACAATAAATGATATTAGGTGTAATTTGAAAATCATAAAATGGCTTGTTGGAGAGAGAAAGGAATAATGAAATAAATCCCACTTGGCTCAATGCACAATGACATGAAAGAGGGTTAAATGCTTTGTTGGAAGGACAAACCCACTTGGAGGGATTTTCAAACTTGGAGGAATATTCCCCTAAAGATGTCATGTTGAAAGAAAATAGAGATTTAATAAATCATTTAAATGTATTTTCATGTGCAAGTGGCAAAATCTAGAGGATTTAGGTGATTAGGATTAAATTAACCAGGATTTGATTAATTTAATAGGAGATTAGTTGATGTGACAATTTTGATTTATATTTTTGGATTGATTTAAATCAAAGTTTAGAAGAATGTGATTTAGATTTAATTAAATAAAGGATTTTGATTTATTTAATTAAAGAGGGATGATGTTAGATTAAATTAAATGATGACTGATTTAATTTAATAAAACGAATTTAAAGATTTAATTAAATAAAGACTAGAGGGTTAATTAAATAACATTGATTTATTTAATTAACAAGAGAAAATGACTTAATCAGATAAATTTGATTTATTTAATTAAGGGGTGAAGAGTGATGACTAGCTAAGAAGATGATTTAGGTCGAAATGGTGTTAGTAATCAGGATCAAGTGTGTCAGTATATTTTCCATGTCTACAGTCATGGTAGGGAAATTATATGATGTTTTAATTGAATCAATAAATATTAACGTTAATCTTCAAAGTTATCAAGTAGATGAGAAATTTGATTATTTATATTTATGTAGTGTATAAAAATGTACTCCTTTACATTTTCACACTTTTTTTGGGTCCCCTTAATTAAATTGGACTTAATTATGTCTTAATAAACCCTATTTTACATCTATAAGCCTAATAAATTACATTTTCCGAAGGGGAAACCCGACAACAATTAATGCCAACACATAGGATAGATACCTATAAATACAAGGTTATTTTATTAATTCAAATCCTAGAAGCAATCTGAGAAAATTCATGAGAGCATTAATTCAAGTTTACAAGAGAAAAGATTATGATCAAGAGCATTCAAGGCAAATTTAGTAGTGATTTATTGCAACAATCAAGATCTCAAGCATCATGTCAAAGTATTTTGTAATCATGCATGTTTTTGGAGCTAACATTGTAATGTAGGTTTCAAAGATCAAAGTCAAGCATTCAAGCATCAATCCAAGTATCAAGATCCACATCCATTGAAGCCATTTCATGGAAGATCAAGATCAATATTTCAATCCTCCAAAGGTTTATTCAAGGGTTTGGTGAGTTGCAACATAGCATTGTTCATTCATCATTCCTTTTATGTTTCATTATTTCAATTCAATGTTTAATTACCAAAATGAGGTTTGACCAAGGAAAACCTCCATCCACCAAAAACAAATATCTTTCTCCTCTTTGTGAATGTGCAGGTTTATAGGTTGAAGAAGGATTAAAGATCTCAAAGTTGCTAAAAAATTCATATTATTGTCAATCCATAGAATCTCACCTATAGACTTCATTTCCCACTGCCTGACATTGAAAACTAGATCAAACAAAAGCTACAGACTAACACTAGAGGATCCCGAAAGCTGAGAAAAACCTCTGCACAGAGACCCATTTGTCCATGGATGAATGAGTCCCATGTAGCCCTTAGAAACTATATTTTGGTGACAGGTACACATCACTCTGCCATTTCTAGATCTGCCAAAACTTTGTGGTTTCTGTCTATATTATGCTTTAAATTGATGATTCAATTTTGAATGGGCATGATTGAGTTGATTTGCTATATTTATTTCTTCTCCCAAAAGTGTTGTTCAGGCCGATACCCCTTCCCTCAATCATAAGGAAATCAACAAATTCCCTCATTGAGTTGACTCACCTAAGGCTTGTAAGTCAATTCTTTGTGTGGATCTCATTTTTGAATGAAATGAAGTAAAATAGGTCCATCCCACACATAGCACATACCTCAACACACCCCATGATGAGCTCAAAATATGCTCATAATTTGAGTATTACGATGTATTTTTAATATCTCTACTCTTATTGCTAATGAATATTTTAACTCTTTGTTTAAAGACTTTTTATTTGAAAATGGGTAGTATCCTGTAGCAATACATTCTTATATTCCTGCAGCTTAACATCTCTATGTGTCTTATTAATTTCCCTGTTTGACCTCCCGAATGACTGATATAATGCATGTGGTTTTTGAATGATGAAATAGATTTAATATGTGATTAATGAATGTATTGTGTTGTTTTCCACGCATGTTTTATTTTGTTTCTGTTGCCGTGTGCATCGCAGGTTGTTGAAGGGAGCATGAACGAGTCAAGCGCAACAGACTTCGGCCTTGCAATAAAGTCCATTTGCAGCACGGTGTCGAGGAAGTTGCTCCAGCGAAGACTCTCTGACCGGGTCGTTGGGAAGAAATCTAAATGATCATTAATCTGGGAAGGGTGGAATGCTAAATTCTCTCTGGATCGTGTTGAACGGATATGATTTCATTTATGAGAAGTCTATTCCTCGGTTTCAGGATACATTTATGTCCACGTCTTTCTCTATTAGAGTTAGGTAGTTAGTTGCTTTTCTGGTTTAAATAAGTGTTCCTCCTGTGCGAGTGAGCAACCAGAGTATGTAAAAGTTAGTATTATAATGAGAGATAGTGTTTTGTGTTAGTTTCCATATGAGCAGAACAATGTATATCATTCCGAGTTTATGAATAAAAGTTGATGAAGTTCTGAGTTCAATGCTTGCATAACTAGTTGATGCTTGCTAAGGGGGCCCACTTAGTAAGTATCTATAGTTAGTTAGTTAGTTGTTTATTTCCTGTTGATCATAAGTTAGATTTTATTCTTGAAAGTTTTAGCGCAAACTCAGTCTTATATTGTTCCTGCAGCATCGGGAATACATCCTTGTGTTTGTTCCTACAGCATAATGCCAGTTCATAGTTTGTTTCTTAGTCATAGTTGTTATGATTTATGTTTTAATTAAGTTACGCTTAAGTTAAGAAGGCTTCGCATTACATTCCTATAGCATAAGTAGAATTTCTTTCACGCATTTATTTCTAGTAAATCATGACTGAAACTAGTTCTTAGTGCACATACAGTGCCGCTCCATTTC
>VDFB02049677.1:0-18112 GCA_007258455.2 Sequoia sempervirens
TGGGATTGCAGTGTCTTGAAACATGTCCCTGGTGGGACCAAGCATAAGGTGTGTGACCTAGAATATATCTACGATTGGGGTTCAAAAGGATAAAGTGATTAGGTGGTTCCCACACGTCCACACTACTTAGGAGGTGATGTCATCAGTTTCCTGCAGGAATACGAGCAGTTGACACATGGTCGTGATAGCGTTATGTGATGATAGTGGAATGTGACATCACGATAATAGGTGGCAATCATTGATTGCATCACAAGACTTCTATACATTGTGAACACAAATTAAAGAGCAATATTTATATATGATGCAATGACATAAGTGGATAGGTGGCATCCTACCACTATTCCACTGGAGGCTTTATGGGTCCATGTGTCAGCATTGTGGGAACACAATATAACAATACGTGTCCTTGGTGACATCGACCAAAGGGCATCCAAAGAGGAATATTTGCTTGGTGCCCTAAGCAAAGATATACGACACCGTTTCAAAGTATTTTGATACAATGACTATGTTTTAAAGTTGAAGTTTCAAATGAGAAGCGATAGATCATGGCACAAAACATCAAGATCTATGACCTAGGTTTAAATTGATCAAATCAATGATTAGGTTTTAAATGCAATAACGGTTGGTTGGTGATTGGTAGATCATGACACGAGTTCCATGATCAATGGTTTGCAGATTGAATGAATGAGAAGGTTGCACAAAAAATTAAGTAACCGTTCCAACAGTAATTCAATTGATGATTGAAGGGAATACATAATGCCATTAATGCTCAGTTGACAAAGTAATCTAAAAGAGATCTATTACAAATCGATCATGCAAGACATGGCATTAAATGAAGAACAAACTCTAGTTACTCTAACACCAAAAATAACAAGAGCATTGAATGTGGATGGTTGTGAAAGGCTCAAGGTATGAATACTTGTCAGTGAAGGTATACGAAAACAAGCAAGCAAAAAATTGTCTGTGTTGTGAATGAAATTAATGCAAATGTGAGAGTGACCTAGACAAAAAAATAGAGAATTATATAGGGTTTGCATTCAATGAGAGTAGGTGTGTTAAATTGTGCAGAGAAAGGGAAAGAGCAGAGCAAAGAAATGATTTGTTGAGTGAAAGTAGCAAAGAATGTGTAGTTGGAGAATAGGTCTGCAACATTGAACTGGATTCAATCTTGAATCATTTGTAATATGGAGTTGTAGCTCCACTTATTTTCATTGTAAATCTGAGTTGGTGCTCAGTTAGGGAGTGGGTGCTTCCTTGGAGTTGGTGCTCCTAAATCAGGGGATTGGTGTCTCCTTAGGGTTGGTTCCCTTAAACATTGTAACCAATGAGGTTCTATTGTGAGGCTGGATTAGGACAGTAGATCCTAGCAACTATTCTCATCGTGGTTTTTCCCATATTGGGTGTTATGAGCATTTGTGTGTGTATGTGTGAATCCTAGCATGCTTATTTTATATGCTTTAAGAGGTGTCAAAAGTTAAATTTTTGTTGATTTACTGATTCACCCCCCTCTCAGTAGATAGTTGTGTTCTAACAAGTTATTTAGTCGAGTTGAAGATCACATGCCATGGCTTAATAAAGAGACCCACCTGATTGTAAAAATACGAACGCCCCTCAAAAGTCCTATTTCTATATGATAAACAAGAGAAATCCACTATGAAAAAATTATTAGTCAGTAGCATAATTTCGAAGCCGCCTTTAGGATTCGATGTCCTTTGAACGTAAGATTCCAAAAATGGGAGTGAGACCTGCAGTCCCATAAAATTATAAATTAGAACATGACTACACAAATATTCCACATCCCCAGCCATCAAGACCGATTGAATCACCAAATCCAGACAGTCTTGAGATCGCTCTAGTAGCCATTCATCTTTTACATTATAAAAACTCCATTTTTTTAAGAACCCTCACCTTGTTTAGCCATGTTTAGGCGATCCAATCCTCCACCAGGAGCCAAAGATGTAAGGTTTGACCCATCTAGAGCTCCATGAAGAGCCATGCAAGGAAGAAAACCAAACTCCTGGCATGCACCGTAGAACCCACAAAGAAACAAAAGCATAAGAAAAAGCCACAACGGATCAAGGCATGCAACAAAAGTGTAGAAAAAAGGAGGAAGAACACCTCCAAACCACACAAACCTTCAACAAAGAGAAAAATACAAATGAGCAACAAAAAATGAAGAACCCGTTTCACCAAACACCTTGCAAAGGAACTCTAACCACACAGTAGAGACAACAAAGGACTGAAGAAACAATAAAAAAGCACAATCCCCTTGACCACGATCTGAAATCACTTTACATTATAAAATATAAAAAAATCTACAATTTTTTAAGAAAACATAAACTAAAATCTACTTATCAAAATCAAAATGTACAAATTATATTTTTAACAAATTAAAAAAACTAATTTTAACTTTTCCATATAAATTTTCATTATATATACTTTTAAATTAATCTTAAATGACAATAGAATTTAAAGTTAATCACATCTTTTGGGCTAGTTGGTATTTTGGTTTGTGGGGGTGATCATTGTATTTTGGTGGTATATTTTCTAAATTGGGATGAATTGTACTACTTTTTGCTCATTCTCAGATTTTGGGTAACTATCTTCATGTACTGATTTTAAATTATCAATATAATATATGCAACCTCAGTTGTGTTTTACGGATCAAAAAAAAATTACATCTTTTAAATAACACAAAAATTAATCTTTAATAATTAACATTTAATTAAATATGAAACCATAATTGATTGTCTCTTTATGAAATGTTTTCTTTTAATTGTTTTGGTGTACCCTATAAGTGAATTTAGACTTCCAGTGGAAGCTATTTACTTTTACAACAAAATTAAATATTCAAGCAACAAAATTTTGAAGGGAACATGTGAATGATTTAAAAAATAATTAAAAAATATGACCCATCTACAAGGAAACGAACAATATTATAACATTCTGGAATGATTATGTGACACCATACCAAATCTTAGTATGCATTTTTCTTTTTTTCTCAATAGTGTAACATTATACCTACTTTCTATTGAGAAGAAATGTGAATATATCATAGTAGAATTTTATACAAGGGTAAGTGCAAAAAGATGGGGGACCAAAAGGGGGTCTTAAGTGGCCACTTTTTTTTTTTTGAAATCAATAAATATTGACCTTGGATAAGAAATTGAGGATAGTTACACTCAAAATTTTTAGATGCAATAAAAATATGGGTCATAGTTCTCCGATTCTACTTTATAAACTACTATTTTTTTGAAGATGGTAGAGATTAAGGAGTTCAAAAAAGGGAGCCACAAAAATTGGTGTTGTTTTTATCAAAAAAACATAACATAGTGTGTTTGGCTCCCTCAAAAGGCTAACTTTTTTTTAGTATTTTTAAAATCTCTTTAGTGAGAAATTAACTAACAACATGTAGTTTATGCCTATTTTTTGATAATTTTTAATAAATATATGATTTTCTACTAATTTTCAAAGTGGGCACATCCCAAAAAATAGAAATTTGGCCGTGCTACCCCTATAATTTTTGAAAACTAATTAAAAAGGAGTGCTCTGGTTTTCATAACAAGTATACTACATCAATATCTAGCTAGAGTAGAGATTTTCTTACCTGGCTGGTCATTGACGACCATTTTTACTGCTTGACCAAGAAAAAAAATGCTAAAAAAGAAAAAAACAACAATCTTTGACATCATCACGTGAGTGCAGGTCACATGATGATATTTCAGTTTCAAGTTGACTTGAAAGAATCAGTGTATCCAAATAGTATTCCTATTCTTGTTTCTTTTCCAAATGTGTCCACTATTCCACTACTAAACTCTATTGCTCGAGGAAGAGAAGGCAACTAAGGAGATGTTCAAATGGCGAGAGGAAAGATGCAAATAAGGATCAAGAGATAGAAAATATGATAGGAAAAAAATTGATGTAAGTCAATCTACCAAAGTGTCAAATGAGCACATAGGGGTAGCAAATGTCGCCTTTTTAGAGGATATTCTTAATCTACAAATCAGTGATCTTCATGCAAAGGCATTAATATGTAAGTTTTGGAACTTTTTCCCTAGTATTGAAATGCTAAAGGATTTGATTTATCAAGAATGGGCAGGGGAAAATCAAGTTTTCTATATAGACGATGGAGAGGGTTTTTTTGTAGTGCCTTTTGCATCTAAAGCATGTAGGGATGAGATTTATAGGGTTAAATCACGGGCCTTTGAGGGATCTAGTTTGTTCATTTAGCCATGGTCTCCAAATTTTAACCCTAAATCTGCTATGATAAAGTTTGTCCCTTTTTGGGTACAACTTCATTCCCTACCTCTAGAATATGGAAAAAGATCTTGTTGAGGAAATCATAGCAAACCAAATAGGGATTTTTCTTAAGCATGATATGATCTTCTTCAAGAATCCAAAATACCCAGTAAGGATATGTGTTTTGATAGATATAGCCAAGAATATTCCTAAGGAGATTCATATTAAATAAAAAAAGGGATTTGGGTTCAAATGATTTCTCTAGAAACTCCTCAAAAAATGCATGCCTATCATGCTATTCTGTTGACCATCTTGTTAAAGAATGCACAAAAGTTGTAAGCCCTGAAATATTTCCAGATTTAGATTTGCTATTAAATGATTCAATTTTGGGTAATGCCAAAATCTTGTCCCCTTCATCTCAAATGCAAAAGTCATTTTTAAGCTTTCAAAGATAGCTCTCCATTCAGCGGATAGCATGTGCTCTAAACAATACTAAAGTACAAGGGTAAATATTATAAATCATAACTCAGGAAATTTCATTATTAAAGTTCCAAAATCCTTGGTTAGAAGCTTATCTTGACAGTTTTTGGGTAATGCTAGTCTGCTCCACTTGTATTCTCCTCACATGCTAGATATTAGTATGCAACACATGAAGGATATAGTAAAGGATTTGGTGATAGGTTTTGGAAAACTTTAATTTGATATTTAGCCACTCCACATGCAACAGGCATCACAAGCAAACTTACCATTGTTAGATATTCATCCATTTGATAAAGTCTCAAAGGATTCTATGGATTTAGAACTCCTTGATTTCTAGAGTATGTTTGAAGAAGGCAACCTTGATGAGTTGGTAGAAAAAATAATTAGAAAGGAAAGTACCAAGCTAATTGAAGAAATTGGGAATGAAGAGTTAGGAAATTTAGGAGATTATGACTATTCTAAGACTCTTTCAATATCTCAAATAACCAACTTACAAACTGTTCTGAAAAAAATGCCTGGAAAAAGAGGTAGAAAGTCTAGAGCAGCAAAATTACAAGAAGAATAGCTGCTGGGATACAATCCACTTTAGACAACAACATTGTTTACCCTGCCTCACGAAAGGAGTTAAGACTAAGGAGGGTGTATTTCTTTCCTAGGTCACAATGAAAATAGTTCCATGGAATGTTAGGGGCATCAACAACCCTAACAAAAGGGCCCAAATCAAGTGTCAGATTGATGCTTGTGGGGCAGATTTGGTAGTTATTCAAGAATCAAATTTTTTAGAAGTTTTCAAAACAGTAATAAGAAAGTGGCCAAAATGGAAGTCTTCCCATTCACCTGCCATAGGTGCTTCAGGGGGTTTTCTCATGATATAGAACGTTCACATAGTGGTAGTAGAACTCTCTAAGATTGAGCCAAATTGAAAATTACTTAAAGTAACCCATTTTAATTTATAGTTTTGGATCCTAAATGAGTATGGTTCAACCCAAACAGTTGTAAAGAAACATCTTTGGGATACTCTAGAACACACATTAGATGAAATTGGGGAAGATAAAGTCATGTTAGTAGGTGAATTTAATGCCATAGTCTCTTTGCAAGAGAAGAAGGGTGGGATCACACCTCCTATAAGGGTTATGGAGGGTTTTAAATCCTTCATCTTTGATAATGCACTCATTGGTATCCAACCATCTTTAGGTAAATTCACATGGACACATAGAAGGAAAAATTTCTTGTGGATTACCAAATGCCTTGATAGGTTCTTAGCCTCTCCAAATTGGGTTTTAGCAAAATATACTCTGTCATATCAAATCTTACCATTGGTTGGTTCAAATAATTTTCCAATCTCTTTGACTATATCAGGGAAAGCAAATAAATCAAGGTTTAAATCGTCATTTAAATTTGAGAAAATGTGGTTCAGGCATCCAAATTTTCTCAACTTTCTTCACCAGTGGTGGAGAAATGCACCTTTTCTAAATGGCTCTAGGCAGTTTTAATTTTGCAAGAAGTTAAGTTATGTCAAACAATAGATAATTAGCTAGAATGTTTATGTATTCACGAATATTTTCAAAGAAAAGGAGAGAGTTTTTAAATTGCTTTCAGAAGTGAATGAGCATATCATCTCAAATGGAATGAATGAAGAGATTTTTGGAAAGAAAAATTTTCTACACTCAAAATGGGAAGAACTTCTAGTAAGGCAAGAGCTTTATTGGCGCCAAAAATCTAGAGAGTTACGGTTGAAGGAAGGTGATAGAAACACCAAAATTTTCCATGTTTCAACATAGATCAAACATGCAAAAATTTCTATCTTTTCTATCTAGGACAGTTTGATAGGATCATCCCTCACAAGTACAAAAGATATTCAGAATGAGGGTATGTGTTTTTTTTCAAATTTATTGTCTACACCTGTGCCTCAACTACAGAGTATGATAGACAGTGAAGATTTACTTGAGGCGATACCCCAACTAATTAGTATTAATGATAATGAATAGTTGATGAGGCCTTTTACTCTAGAAGAAGTGAGGTCTGTGGTTTTCTCATTACCCCCGAACAAGGCTCCAGGTATAAATGGATTCATGACAATATTCTTCCAAAAAGGTTGGGATTTTATTGCTCAATATCTGCTTAATGCAATGGAAGAGTCAAGGAAAATGGGGACTATTTTGAAGCAGTTTAATGTTACTAACATTGCCTTTATTCCCAAGATTGAGCAACCAATTTTTTTTGCAGATTTCAGACCTATTTCATTATGTAACATGGTGTATAAAATCTTTACGAAAGTAATCTACCTTAGAATTTTCCAATATATTCCAAAAATCATTTTAGAGGAGCAAGGGGGTTTTGTTCCAGGGAGAGAGATAGTAGTGGGTGCATTGGTTTCCCATGAAGTCTTGCATTCAATACAAACATATAATATGCCATCAATAATTGTTAAACTAGACATTATAAAAGCTTATGATAGACTCAATTATACTTTCCTAACTCAAATCGTAAAAAAAATGGATTTGCAAATAAATGGTGTAAATGGATATTATCTTGTTTATCTGACACAATGTTTTCAATTATCATTAATGGGTCACCATCAGGTTTTTCAAATCCACCCAAGGTGTGCGTCAAGGAGACCCTCTATTCCCCTTCTTATTTATCATCTTAACTGAAGTGCTAAATAGAGCAAAAGGGTTCATTCTTAGGATTTATAGAAAGGAGTATTTATTCCTACTACCAATATCTTAGTCACACACTCTTTGTTTTTAGATGACGCATTATTGTTTGGAAAATAAACCCTCAATGAAGCACAAAAAAATCAAAGCTTATTGTAGAAATATACAAAAGTTTTAGGGAAAAATATCAATGCAGAAAAATCTAAAGTGTATGTTTTAAATACTACATCAGTGGTGAAGAGGAAACTAATAAAAGTCTTGGGCTTCAAAGCAGTAGGGCTGCCATGCAAATATCTTGGTCTTCCCCTCTTCTCAGGTACAAATAGAGTAAGCTTTTGGGATAAGATAATTCAGTGCATCGAACTCAGAATATGCTCATGGAAAGGAAGGTGGTTGTCACTGGCAGGTAGGATCTTGATGGTAAAATCAATGTTATCTTCAATACCAAATTATTGGGTAAAAGCAAAAAGCTATGTCACACTTTTCGCCAAATAAATAGTTTCGAGTGAAACATTTTTGGCCGAAAAAGTTTCGATAGAATAGGTTTCGATTGAAACCACGTGGCATATACGTGACACACAGGGTTTTAGTCAAACAGGTTTCAGTTGAATCCAAAAAAAAAATATTTTTCCCTTTGCCGCTTTGAAATTGGCTTATTTTATGTGTGGGGTTTCTATAGAAACCCTTTCTATTGAAACTATCTATGTGGCATCCTAGTTAGCAACCAACTCAATTTTTTTCATTTTTTTTTTGAACTTTCAACTTTAACTAAGGATTTCTTTAGTTAGAATGATCTTTTAAAAAAAAAAGAAAAATACCCTTTTGTAGAGCTTAGAGTGATGAATTTGAATATGTTATTTTTTTAATATTTTGATTAGTTTTAATATATTTAATTTTTAAAATAATGCAAATGGGTTGTTAAAAGATAAAAAGAGGCTAATTAAATTAAAAAAAGAAGCAAAACATATATATATATATATTTTAAAAAAAATATATTGTGCACTAGAGAATAGTCCTCTTCAAAGGGTATAATTTATTTTGAAAATGAAGTTAAATAAACAACAATTGACATCCATGAAAATTATCAAATTCGACAAGTTTGACACAAAACATTATTCTGAGAAAATATAAATCAAAATTTGATTTTTTTCCATGCACTAGATATTGAATTTACCTATTTGGAAAAAAAAAAAAAGAAGGAAAAAATGAAGTTTTTTTTCAATTTATTTCTTGATGTCCTATGAGCACGTTAGTTTTTTCTAATTTTAGCATTCCAAAATCTATTCTTAAATTGATAAAAAAATAATGAAACAATTTTTTAAAAATCTAAAAAATTACAGGAATAAACTTCACAAAAGTTCTACATTTCATTAGTTTACATCATTTTAAAATTCAAAACATAAAGACCACTTTTATGTGTTTGAAGTTCAATTTTTTTTTGCTATTGGTTGATTCCTTTATAAAGTGTGACACAGATTTGTGATTTTACCCTATTATATGGTAGTATTAAAGGCTCCAAAATCTGTGGTAAATGAAATATAAAAATTGATAAGAGGTTTCTTGTGGAAGGGAAATATGGACAACTCTAAGAAAATTCCTTTAATCTCAATAGAAAACCTTTGTGTGGAAAAGATGAAAGGAGGTGCGAGCATACATAATATGACGGCCAAAAATATGTCATTAGGAGCTAAATTGGTATGGAATATGTACAAAAAGCCTCATGCCAAATGGTGTTAGATTATGCAAAGTAAGTATTTAGATGAGGCTTCACCAAACAAAATACTAACAATAGCAAATCCACAACATGGGTCCTCTATGTGGAATTTTTTGATATCATGTGGAAAAATAATTGTTCCATATATAAGTTGG
Source organism: Sequoia sempervirens (assembly GCA_007258455.2). Classification (NCBI taxonomy): domain Eukaryota; kingdom Viridiplantae; phylum Streptophyta; class Pinopsida; order Cupressales; family Cupressaceae; genus Sequoia; species Sequoia sempervirens. Next base: position 9,246 of record VDFB02049677.1, read on the forward strand.
ATAATACATAATGGGGAGGAAGATTCCTCCTAGAAAGATTCTTGGAAGGGCTTGCCATCCTTGAATTCTCTTTATGATTTTAGAATGGCAGAGGAAATCTTGACCACTTCTTGGGGTGCTAAAGTAAAGGATTACTTTCAAGATTCATTAGAGCCAATAATGAAAGTCAAGTGGAGAGATTTTTCAAGCTCTCACATCCCAGCTGATCAAAAATAGAAATTGGAAGATATTCTAAGGGGTAGAACAATTTTTAGATCATCTATGCTAGATAACATTATCTAGGTGCCTTCTAGAATGGGAAAGTATTCAATAAAGCAAGGTTATAAAGCAACTGTAAGTGGAGGGGTACACCATGAATCACAAAGGGCTTTGTCCTTTTGTTGGAACTTTGCAGGATTGCCTAAGGCGGGTTGCTTTGCTTGGCTAGCCATGAAAAATAGAATTCTAACAATTGATAGATTAGCTAAGTTGAGAATTTCAGATAAGTTCAAATGTGTTATGTGTGATGAAGTTCAAGAAGATTCAAATCATCTCTTCCTAGGATGTAAGTTTGCATAGATTTGTTGAGATTTCATCAAAGGAAAACTTAATTGGTATTCACCCCCTTCTACTCTTTGGAAACTTTTTGTAAGTTGGCCAGTATTGTATAAAGCCTCACTCTTCTCTATCATTTGGTGAGTAATTCCAGCTTTAGTTATTTGGAATATTTGGTGGGATCATAATAAACATATTTTCATAAAGGAATCAACATAAATTGATCAAGCCCTATTGTAGATAGATAAGTCAATCTTTGAGGTAACAAATGCACGAGTTCAAGAGGTCAAGCATGTTGGTTCTTTGTTCACTAATTGGGATGCATCGTTAATGAGAATTGGAAATATATTGTTCTCCCATTTAAAGGAAGTCAATTCCAACTAGGGAAAGATAAAATTAATAGATCAAAGGTTTCTTGGTTCCCACCTCCCTTAGGTTTTTTCAAGTTAAATTTTGATGGAGCTTCAAGGGGAATCTGAGTGTTTTAGGTGTAGGTATGGTAATCAAAGATAGTAAGGGGCATCTCATTGGTGAAAAATCGGTTAAACTTTCTCATGGAACAAATAACACCATCAAAGCACAAACACTTCTTTATGGACTTCAAATGGCCTTAGAGTTGCAAGTTAAAAATCTTCAGATTGAAGGTGACTCATTAATAATCATAAATGCTTGCAAAGAAAGGAAATCTTTAAATTGGAGACTAGACTATGTGTTGGAAAAAGTGTGGCATTTAATGGTTAAGTTATCTATTTGTAGTATAAACCATACCTATAGAGAGGGAAATAAACTAGTAGATTTATTGTCAAATATGGGGTGTGAGAAATTGAATAATACAATTTCATACGATCAACAGGTGTTTTTCCAGAAATTTTGATGGAAATTAATAGTTTTGAAAGTGGGATAAATGATAAAATGTTGTGTGTTACATGAGGTGGCAATTTTAAATAATGTCGCTTAGTTACAAACATATCCTCACTTAGCTGCAATTGCTCCATGAGAAGCTTTGGCACCAAAATTATCTAAGTTTCCCAAGTCAAAAAGCAATAAATTAGATCTACAAGGAGAAGAAAATATAGAATTGGCAGATCAAATACTCCAGAGATATCTTGCTTTACTCAGGAGTCTACAAAGTTGTGTGCTCTTGTGGCACCCCTTATATTGGTGAAACGGGGTGCTCTTTCAACACTAGAATCAAAGAGCACTGTGCCGACATTTTGCATGATCGAGTCAGTAATTCTGCCCTTGCTGAGCACTCTTCTTTAACCAAGCATCACATTTGTCTCGAAAACACCGAAATCTTGTGCAAAGAGGACAATTTCCACAGGAGGAAGCTTAAAGAGGCCATTCATATTTTCAATCACCCCACCAACCTTAATCGTGATGAAGGGTGGAGTCTAAGCCCCTCCTGGCAACCTCTTCTTGCCAACCTTTCAAACCACACCCCCTCCTCGCCCTCCCCCCCCCGCTCCGTGCCCTCTCTCCCTCCTTTTTGGCTCTTTCCTCTCTGAGCTTAAACTTAAGTCATCTCTCTTGTACCGAGCTTAAGCTTTCATTTATTTTTTATTATATATTTACATATTTAATTTTATTCTCTCTTTATGTTTGACATTTCTAGGTTTGTCCTCCTATTTTATTGTCATATTGTGGGTCTTTCTACATTTATATATATAATATATAGTTATATATTTAATCTTTTACCATCTTTTCATTTGGTTATTATTTCTCTCATTTATTTTTCTAGTATCCTCTCAATTTGGTTTTCATTTCTCGATTCCTCTTTCTAATTTTTTGTCTCATTTAAATTCTTTTGGGGTTGTCTCTATTACTGTGGTATTTTTTGTCTTTGAGGTGGTGTCCTCTTGGTTTTCTCTTTTCATTTGTGTTGTATATATATATATATATATATATATATATATATATATATATATATATATATATATATATATATATAATCAACCTCTATTTTTATTTATTTGGTATTTAATTTTTCCTTGTATTAAGTCTTAGAATATAATATTTTATTATTGTTAATACAATTTCATTTTAATTTTTGAGTTATTTTTAATGTTATGTTTATTTATTTTTGCATGTAATATGTATATATGTATATATTATTAGATTATATTATTGATTACAATTTTTTACCTTTATTATGTTAATTTTTGCTTGTATTAAGTCTTAGAATATAATATTATATTATTGTAATACAATTTCATTTTAATTTTTGAGTTGTTTTTAGTGTTATGTTTATTTATTTTTGCATGTAATATGTATATATTATTAGACTATATTATTGATTACAATATTTTGCCTTATTATGTTATTTTTATTTTTAGTATATTCTTGGGGTTTTGCTTTTTTCTTTTTTGGTTTGTCATATCAATTTATTATGCTTTTATACATTCTTTTTCTTGCTTCTTGTCCATGGCTTTTTTATTGTTTTTAGTATTTGAGTAGTTTCCTCTTATTTGCTCCTTTGCTATTCTTCTTCTTGGTGTTTCCAATCTGCTTGTTTTTTTATGTATTTATGAAGCTTGCATCTTACCTCCCTTTGCTTTTGAGCATTTGTTCTTTTTGTTTTTTATGCTTTTTTATAGCATTTCCCTTGTGTTCGCGTGCCTCACCTAACCCTCCCTCATCTTTCCTCCTTCCCCTCTCTTTTATAAAGCAGTGCGCAGCATATCTCTTCACATCTTTCCGCTCTCTATCACGATGATGACTCCGTATTGTGATCAGCGTTGATGAAAAAAGTCCACACAATCAAATCGGCTTGATAGATTCAAGATCAAATACTCTTACAACAAGCTTTGGTTTTTTGTTTGAAATTTTTAAGTCATTATTTTTTTCCCATACATATTGGGAAGGAAATCGATTGGCTGAAATTTTGGAAAACATGGGCCGTGACAATGAATGTTTCAATTTTCACAAGGGTCTAATATTTTTCATTCCTTCCTTAAGGTGGCAGAAATAATTCCATTAGAAAGCTTTGTGTAATTTATTTGATGGTAGTTTAGTCTTGAGCATGGGTGTGTTGGCGAGATGCCTTCGTGGATGCCACTTTCCATCTATCATGTGGGCTACAAAGTGCCACTTGGCTACTAATGATTTGTGTTATCTTGTAGGGTGCCTTTGATTGTTTTGAAAATGATGTAGGAGTGACAAAATTTCCTCATTGGTGGTAATAATTAAGGAAGAACAATTTCCTTAATTCATATTTATGAACAAGAGCTGTTTTGCAGTCCCTTCAATATCTCGATGGGGCTATATCGAGGAGACAGGTCTATATTGGAAGGACAAAAATGACAGTCCCTTCAACATTTTGATGGAAGCTTGTCAGAGGGATAGATGGATATCAATGGGAACTTGAGGCTTGTCCCTTCGACATTCCAATGGACGACAAAATATTGGAGGGATAGACAGATATTAGTAGGACCTAAAATGTGGTCCCTTCAATATCCAAATGGAGTTGTATTGAGGAGACATTACGATATCAGAGTGAGCTGAAATGTGGTCCCTTTGATATTTCGATGGAAGGCAGGCTCTCTTTACTAGAGGGATAGGTGGATATCGAAGGGACATTGATAATGGTCCCTTTGACATCATGATAGGATGGTGACAAAGGTGGATGGTGAATGCTGAGATGAAATGTGTCTTTGTGGGCCTACACCTTTTGCTAGTGGTATAAGAGAGAAGGACAAATATCAGTGAGACCCTAAAGTGTCTTAACCCAATATGCTAGTGTGCCTTCGATGGTGTAAAGTGCCAAAGGAAAATCAATGAGTTGCATCGAGGTGACAAGGATTTTTTAAAGAGATAGTCTTAGGGGTCTCTTCAATATCTCGATGTTAGTTTAGTCAATAGTACGAGGAACACTGGTGGGACCCAATGAAGAAGCAGGAAACATCAAAGTGACAAAGGGATATTAGAGGAAGCTAAATTACAATCCCTTTGATATTTTGATGGAAGTTTGTTAGGAGGAAAGGCATATATCAGTGGTACCAAAAAAATTGTTCCTTCGACACAGTGAAGTCATGGTGATAGCTGCATCATGTTTTTTTGGGCAATGCCATTAGTATACAACAACTCCCCAGCTACCAGATCTAATTTTTATGACTTCAAGGCCAACTTTAATGCATTCTCTAACTCCTCCAAGTGGATTTGTGGCAGCCATACTCATTTATTGCTGCTACCAAATGTAATAATACAGGAGGAGCAAGGAGAGAACTTTGTTTAGTGTCCTCATAGGGGTGATTGAGCTTTGCATAGTAGTATTTTTGTTTCCTTTGAAAAAATGTATTGTATAGGGTTTTAAAATTTGGGAAATCATATCTAATTTTGGTTGGTAGCTAGGTTGATAAAAATATTTCCATGTAAATCTCCAGTTTGCATAGTTCTAGCCTTCTAAAGGAACTTTTTTAATTATCTAATATTATATCAATATAATCTATAGGCTAGTAGCCTTTTGACTAAAAAAAATATTTATTTTTGAATATGTGTAGATGGATTCTAGTTTATAAAAATGTAATTTATTTTAAATTTCAATAAACAGTTAAAAAATAAAGTAAAAAATTACCAAACATTGGGTTTTGACAAAAAATAGACACACAAACAAAAGAAATTAAAGATGAAAGCCTTAACATAGTCAAAATGTGAAAAAATGACATTGTTAGATATCTAAGAGAGAGATTAACATTACCTAGGTGTTCAATTTACTCGACCTTGAAACACATGCAAACTTGATGATTAGCATGAACAAGATTATTTAAAATTTTGTATAATATGCAAAAACATGTCTTTGGATGTTGCGAAGGCACTCCAAGCCTTTGGGTTGTAAATCCAAAGCAAATCAAAGCCAAAGGCTTGGGGATTCCCAAATAAAGACATAACATACTCATGTTATTTGAATGCATTGAAAAAATGTGAGCGCATAATAACGTGCTCATGGTTTGGTCTACATTGAAATTTTTTTCTTCTCTTTTTTTCTCTTTCTTCTTGTTATGTTTTAGGGAAAGTATATACATGAAATAAGTTGACTTTTACATATAGACATTTACTTTCTTATACTTTAAGTTATATTTCATGTATATAGTTTCAAGATGTTTGAGAGTGGTTTTGGATTTCTAGGAGTTATAATGAAAATTCTAGTTTTTGGAAGATCTTATAAATTATCAGACTTATTCAAATTTCAATAATTAGCATGTAAAATTTCAATAATCAAGAGGTCAAATTACAATATTCAGTAAATTGTATAATTTCTCTCTCTCTCTCTATCTCATTCATTGTTTATCCCTTACACTCTAGACCTCTCTCTCACTATCTCCATCCCTTTACCAAAATATCTTTTCCTTGAGCTCAAGAACTACCTCTCTACCTATCCATTCTTCTCTCTCTCTCTCTCTATCTCTCTCCCTTTCACCCTCTAATTCTCTTTATCTCACTTCTCTCTCTCTCTCCCTCTCTCCCTCCTTTCCACTCTCTACTTATCTCTATCTCCTTCCTCCATCCATACCACTCTATGTATATCTCTGCCTCCTCTCTCTCTTTGCTTCCTTCCATCTCTTTGTCTCTATCTATTTGTTCATCTATCTCTATCTCCCTCCCCTCTCACCTCCTCCTCCTTCCTCCATCTTTCCTCCCTTTCTTCCTTCCATTCCTCCTCCTTCCCCTTTTTCTCCCTCCCTCCTTCCTCCTCTCCATCTTTCTCATGTTCTTTCCTCCATTCATTTATCTCTGCCATTCTCTCTGCTCCTCCTCTATCTCATTCTCTATATGCTTCTTTCTGTCTGCCTCCCATCTCTGCTCCATGTTCCATCGCCATCATCGCATAACCATCTGGTACCATGTCATAATCATCATCATCATCTGCTTATATTTCGCATCGCATCATCATCGTCATCATAGAACGATGCTGTTTCATGTTTCGTCGCATGTCATCATATCATCCATGGCTATGTTTTCAATATCTTTGTTCCTCAATCTTATGTCGCGTTCCACTCATAATATCATCGTCCGTAAGACCTGGCATGTATCTTATCGCGGCAATATCATTCCTGCATCATCTGCCATCACATCATCATCGGTTATGTCTGTCGCATATCATTCCGTCTTTGTGTATGTTTGTCATGTCACAGCGTAATATCCGTCAGTCTTATGTCACCCCTCCATCCATCATTTCCATTTCCTATCCATCCATCCATAATCCCTCCATCCACTCTTCTCTCCCTCCCTCCTTATGTGCCCCTATCTCCTTCCTCAGATAATTAATATTTATCCTCCTCCATCACTCCACTCATCTGTCACTGTCTCCATCTCTTATTTTCCCATCTGTTCTCCCTGTCCTCATCCTCTATTCCATCTGCCTAATACTCTCTCTCTCTCTCTCTCTCTCTCTCTCTCTCTCTCTCCCTCTCTCTCTCCTCTCTCTCTCTCTCTCTCTCTCCCTCCCCCCTCTCTCTCCCATCCCTCCTCTCTATTTCACCAATCTATCTCTCTCCCTCTCCCTCCCCCTCTCCCTCTCTCTCCCTTTGTCCCTCCCTGCCTCCCCCTCTTTCTCTCCCACTCTCTCTCCCTCTCTCTCTCTTCCTCCCTCCCTCCTCCCTCATTCTCTCTCCCCTATGAGGGTTGAGGGTGTAAGATTTAGTGTTTAAGGTATAGAGTTGAGGTTATAGGGTTAAGTGTATAAGGTATATAGATAAGGGTTTAGGATACTAGGTATAAGGTTGAGGGTATATGGTATAGGGATGAGGGTTGGGGGTTTAGGGTTTAGGGTTTAAGGTATAAGGTTGAGGGTTGAGGGATAGTGTTCAGGTTTGAGGGTATAAGGTTAAGTGTATAGGTTATAGGGATTAGGGTTGAGGGTATTGGGTTTAGGGTTTAGGGTTTAAGAATAAGGTTTAGGGTTTAGGGTTGAGGGATAATGTTCTGGGTTGAGGGTATAAGGTTAAGTGTATAGGGTATAGGGATTATGGTTTAGGATATTGGGTATAGGGTTTATGGTGTAGTGTATAAGGTATAGGGTTAAGGGTTGAGAGTGTAGGGTTTAGCATTTAAGTATAGGGTTGAGGGATAATGTTCAGGGTTTAGGGTATAAGGTTGAGGGTATAAGTATAGGGATGAGGGTTGAGGGTGTAGGGTTTAAGGTATAGGATTGAGGAAATAGGGTTAAGTGTATAGGGTATAAGGATTAGGGTTTATGATATTGGGTATAGGGTTTAGAGTATAAGGTATAGGGTTAAGGGTTAAGAGTGTAGGGTTTAGGGTTTAAGTATAGGGTTGAGGGTATAGAGTTGAGGGATAATGTTTAGGGTTTATGGTATAAGGTTGAGGGTGTAGGGTTTAAGGTATAGGGTTGAGCGTTGAGGGATAACTTGTTCAAGGTTGAGGGTATAGGATTAAGCGTATAGGGTATAGGGATTAAGGTTTAGAATAATGGGTATAGGGTTGAGGGTGTTGGGTTTAGGATTGAGGGTTTAGGTTTTATGGTTAAGTGTACAAGGTTGAATGTAGGGTTTAGGGTTTAAGTATAGGGTTGAGGGATAATTTTCAAGGTTTAGGTTATAAGGTTGAGTGTATAGGGTATAGGGATGAGAGTTGGGGGTGTAGGGTTTAAGGTATAGGGTTGAGGGTTGAGGGATAATTTTTAGGCTTGAGGGTATAGGGTTAAGTGTATAGGGTATAGGGATTAGGGTTTAGGATATATGGTATAGGGTTGAGGGTGTTGGGTTTAGGGTTTAGAGTTTAATTATAGGGTTAATGGTTGAGGGATAATGTTTAGGGTTTAGGGTATAAGCTTGAGGTACAGGGTATAGGGATGAGGGTTGAGGGTGTAGGGTTTAAGGTATATGGTTGAGGGTTGAGGGATAATGTTCATGGTTTCAAGGGTATAAGGTTTAGGGTTTACGGTGTAGGGCACAAGGTTTAATGTAGGGTTTAGGGTTTAAGTATAGGGTTGAGGGATAATGTGTAGGGTTTAAGGTATAAGGTTGAGGGTATAGGTTATATGGATGAGGGTTGAGGGTGTAGGGTTTAAGGTATAGGGTTGAGGGTATAAGATTAAGGTATAAGGTATAGGGACAAGGGTTTAGGGTTGAGGGGATAGTGTTCAAGTTTTTAGGGGTATAAGGTTAAGTGTATAGGGTGTAGGGATTAGGGTTCAAGATATTGGTTATAGGGTTGAGGGTATTGGGTTTAGGGTTTACGGTGTAGTGTACAAGGTTTAATGTAGGTTTTAGAGTTTAAGTATAGGGTTGAGGCATAATGTTTAGGGTATAAAGTTGAGGGTATAGGTTATAGGGATGAGGGTTGAGGGTGTAGGGTTTAAGGTATAGGGTTGA
>VDFB02049680.1:0-21180 GCA_007258455.2 Sequoia sempervirens
CAAAGATCCGGAATTGAAATTTAGAGAATTGGCACAGTTGAAACAGCAAGGATCTTTAGAAAGTTATGTGGCTGATTTTCAGAGGTTGTCAGTAATGGTGCCAAACATTACTGAAAGAAGAGTTGTAGTACTTTTTGCTGAAGGTTTAATGGAGCCTTTGAAGGGTTGGGTCAAAGCATTTGATCCTCCAACACTAGATGAAGCTATCAAGAAAGCTAGGAGCATGGAGTTGGCAGCCCCAAGGCCTAAATTTCACTCAAAACCATTCAGCCATAAGAAGGATAAAAAGTTTTCTTCAAATCTGCCCAAGAAGTTTCCACCAAGGCTGTCCGAAGAGCTCAAAGAACAGCTTAGAAAGGATGGAGTTTGCTTCACTTGTCGTGAGCCTTGGGTGAAAGGCCACCGTTGCTATGGAAGAGGCAAAGTAGTTCAAATGGAGGGCTATTCTGATTATGGATCAGAATCTGATTCATCTGATCAGCAATACGAATCAGCAAGTAGTGAAGGTGAAGAAATTCAAGAAGACAAGTCCGAAGAAGTTGGAGATGGTAGTGCTTTTGCACAACTATCTAGTTTTCAAAAGAATGAATCTTTTAGGGTTCATGGAGTGGTAAATTCACAAAGGATAGTTGCTCTAATTGATACCGGAGCAACTCACAATTTTATTGATGAAGGGCTAGTTGCTAGAAAAGGTTTGAAGACTGAAGATTTTGATGGTTTCAAAGTAATGGTTGCTGATGGTTTCACTATGTCTTGCACAAGGAGAATTCCTAATCTATCTTTGCAATTAGGGAATCATGAAATTAAGGATGATTTTTATGTGGTGGGTATAGGAGACACTGATGTTGTGTTGGGCATACAATGGCTGCGATCTCTTGGTGAGATCACATGAATTTGCAAACCATGGAGCTGAAATTTCAGTCTAATGGAAAGAAGGTTGTTTTAAGAGGGATGTCAAATGGAGGCCCTCGAATTGTGTCTTTGAAAAGGATGGAAAGGCTGATCCGCCATGATCAAGTTGAATGGGCTGCTGAATGTATGGTTTTACCAGCTGATCCGGTTGAGGAAAAAAGGCAATATCATCCTGATATTCAAGCCTTACTTTCAAAGAAAAGTAAAGTCTTTGGAAGCTTACCTCCTAGAAGACCTCCTGAAAGAGGTTCTGAGCATGTGATTGAGTTAGAAGAAGGAGCAAAACCAGTCATTACTACACCTTACCGCTATCCAAAGAGGCAGAAAGATGAAATTGAAAAAGCCATCAAGGAGCTGTTGGAAAGTGGTTTTATTAGACCAAGCAAGAGTCCATTTGCTTCAGCAGTAGTGCTGGTCAAAAAGAAAGATGGTACAATGCGTATGTGTGTTGACTATCGCGCATTAAATCAAAAAACCATCAAGAATAGATATCCTATCCCTAGGATTGATGAGCTTATTGATGAGCTCCATGGGGCAATGTTCTTCTCAAAGATTGATCTTCGTTCGGGCTATCACCAAATCAGAATGAGGGAGGAGGATATAGAAAAGACAGCATTTAGATGCCACTTTGGGCATTTTGAATTTCTTGTCATGCCTTTTGGTTTGACAAATGCTCCAGCCACATTCCAATCTTGTATGAACAAGATTTTTAGACAGCAGTTGAGGAAGTTTGTGCTCATCTTCTTCGACGATATTCTCATATTCAGTAAGTCATGGGAAGAGCATCTTAAGCATTTGGAAGAAGTGCTTACCATTTTAGAGGCGGAATGTCTATTCGCCAAAGAATCTAAGTGTGAGTTTGGGATGGAAGAACTTTTATACCTTGGCCACATTATCAGTTCAAAGGGGGTGAAAGTGGATCCAGAAAAGATAAGGGCCATTCTTGATTGGCCAACTCCAAAGAACATTTCCCATTTGAGAGGGTTTTTAGGGTTATGTGGATTCTATAGAAGATTTGTAAAAGGTTATTCTCATCAAGCAGCACCTTTGACAGATCTTACGAAGAAAGGAGCTTTTCTTTGGACTAAGCAAGCACAAGAGGTTTTTGATAAGTTTAAACAAATCATGAGTTCGTGTCCTGTGTTGGCACTTCCGGATTTTTCAAAACCTTTTGAATTACAATGTGATGCTTCAGGAGGAGTTGGAGCTGTCCTAATGCAAGACAAACATCCTATTGTCTTCGAGAGCAGAAAGTTGAGAGGGGCAGAAAAAACTTACTCTATTTATGACAAAGAGATGCTTGCCATCATGCATGCTTTGTCTAAATTCCGTCAATACTTGGTGGGAAGTAAATTTGTTGTTAAGACTGATCACAACAGTCTTAAACATTTTATGCGCCAAAAGGAATTGAATGAAAGGCAGCAAAAATGGGTAAGTAAACTCCAAGCATATGACTTTGACATTGAATATGTCAAAGGAAAAAATAATATAGTTGCTGATGCTCTCTCTAGAAGGCCTCATTTGCAATCAATTTGTGAGTTATCAGCTGATTGGAAAGAATTAATTGCTGCTGATTATGTTAAAAATCAGTTTGCAACCAGCTTGTTAGAAGGTCATTTGGTTGATGAAAGGTATAAGTTGGTTGATGGATTAATTTATTACAAAGATAGAATCTTTTTAGTGCAAGAATCTAAGCTTAAGAAAAAGATTCTACAATCTTTTCATGATGTTCCCCTTGCTGGTCATCAAGGGATTTTCAAGACCTATAAGCAGATTCGTGAAAGATTCACTTGGAAAGGTTTGAAAGATGAAGTCTTGAATTACATTAGAGAGTGTCCTATTTGTCAAAGGAATAAAAATGAACACTCTTTTCCTGCTGGTCTGCTTCAGCCCTTACCTATTCCAAATCAGAAGTGGGAAAGTATTGCCATGGACTTTATCACGGGGTTGCCCAAGGTGCAAGGACGTGATTGTATATTTGTTGTGGTTGATAGACTAACGAAATTTGCTCATTTCTTTGCTTGTTACCACTTCATTTACAGCAGCTCAAGTGGCTGAGTTGTTTTTTAGAGAGGTGTTCCGTTTGCATGGGTTGCCTAAAACAATTGTCAGTGATAGGGACAGCAAGTTCCTAAGTGTTTTTTGGCAGGAGATCTTCAGATTGAGTGGGACAGTGCTTACTCCAAGCACAAGTTATCACCCACAAACAGATGGGCAATCAGAAATTGTTAACAAGTGGTTAGAGGGCTACCTAAGGAACTATGTTTCAGGACAGCAGCGAGCTTGGATTAAATGGCTTCATTTAGGAGAGTATTGTTACAACTCTTCTTATCACATGTCAATTAAGATGTCTCCTTTTAAGGCTCTTTATGGTTATGAGGCTACTAACTTTGTTGATCTAGTGTTTGGTGATAGTAGAGCCCCACAAGCATTGGATATGTTACAACAAAGCCAAGACATCTTGAAAACTCTTAAGGAAAATCTGCAACAAGCTCAAAATCAGCAGAAGTTATACGCTGATCAGCAGCGTGTGGAAAGGTCTTTTGAAGTTGGGGACATGGTCTATTTGAGGCTTCAGCCATATAGACAATCTTCTCTCAAGAAGAGTGGTGCAGAAAAGTTGAAGCCACGCTTTTATGGTCCTTTCAAAATCACCAAAAGGATTGGTGAAGTTGCTTATGAGTTGGAACTTCCAGCTGAAAGCAAAATACATAATGTTTTTCATGTGTCTCGCCTCAAGAAGGCAATTGGACACAATGTGGTGGCTACATCAGAATTACCTCCATTGGATGAGGAAGGTCATTTAGTGTTGATTCCAGAAGAGATCCTTGACACTAGAGAACGTTCTTTGAGAAGAAGGACAATCAAAGAATATTTGGTTAGATGGAGGAATTTGCCTATTGATATCCTCTCAATTAATGAAGCTTAAAACCAAAATCAGAATACTGAAGCAAACTGATATAAAAATCAGCAATCTGGAAATGATTATCAGCAAACTGAAAACACATAAAAATAATCACAACTCCTTCACAATACCTCCAGAAGATGAAATATAGCTTGCAAAAGCTCTTGAGAAGGTTGGCGCCCAATTCACAATGATAAAATAGCATCTAAACTCAACCATTAATTTATGCACGAATCCCAATGCTCTCCAAAAAGGTACGGCCTCCTTGCAAGGGCGATTTTGCTTAATAAAATCTGAAACTTGGAATTAAACTTTGATAACCTCCAAATATGGTCGCCTCTATTATAGAAATGCAATGATCAAATACCCAGAACCAAATAAAATTCATACTAAAAGCTGTATACAAAAATCACTTTCAGCCATGATAAACCAGCAACATAAAAACTGGAAATATCTCACCAAAACTCCACAATAATGCTCAATATGTACTTCTGGATGAAGCACACTCTCAATCCACCACCTAGGGAACCATAGTTGCAGGCCCGAAGAATGGAGTAAATTTGCTAAGCTTTCCCTTAGCCGGATTCTGGATTCATTCCAGCAGCGTAACTTTGCTCTTCAAAAATATGCATAATTAGCTCTTCAAACAGCAGCAATATATAAACTTCAATTGGCAAATGAAGCAACAAGAACTCTTCAAATTCCAAGAAGTTGAATCACTTCAACTTCCAAAAGGGATGCCACCTTTTTGCATTTTACTTTTTTTGAAATAATATAATATTACTCAACCTCCTTTCCACTTTGCAACAATAAAGCATTTAATAAATTATTAAATGCACAATTGACCCCCTTAATGGCCCCTCTTTTAAAACAACATGAAGTTATTACTCCTAGGCGTGGGGTACAACTGAGAAACATGAATTTTGACTAAGTATAAAAACTTAGTCCATGGAGATAACCAAAACCAATGCCAATACTGAAACTGATGGATAGCAAGATGACTTGAGTTGAGTTGCTGATGATGCTACTGCCAAATTTAGACTTACTAAAAATAGCCAACTGCTATAAATAGTAAGTTCACATCAAAACAATAGATAGCCAAACTGGACACTAACCTGCAAAGGATTGAACTGCTGCTAGACAGATACTGCCAAAAGATAGACTTGCTAAAAATAGCAACTGCTATAAATAGTAAGTCTGCACAACATCCTCTGAACACCAACTGAGCAATATCTGAAAGAGGAAACCCTAATTTTCCACCACAGCTTAGCCTACCGATTTCCGGAAATAGGCTAAATCCTATTGAAGAGTGTAGGGCCAAAATGGGGACATTACAACGAGGGGCAGGTTTTAGGTTTATTTATTGTGTAATAGAACCTAACACATAAATTCTGTAGAAAAGCCCAAAGAAATTGTACTAAATTTAAATCATGCCTTACATTACCCTGGATTTTATTTTTGGTTTGCTTTGAAAAAGGATAAGATATCTCTTTTTGACGGGTGACTACATCTTTTTAACCAATTGTATTAGGATTCTCAACCATGCAGCACTAAAACGTCACAATAACAGAAAACTAAAGAACTTTGAAATGCTGTAACAAATCATATGGTTGGGTTCCACTTGCACACCAATGGGATCAGACAGCACTTGAAATTTTTGAGCCTTGTGGAGGAAATTTTTCAATAGGATATATATATATATATATATATATATATATTAATGAAATGGTAAAATTGGTATAAAAAGTAGGGTTGCAAGTTACAATCTATGAATGTAAGAAACCCTATCACCTATTGACTTAAGATCCAAGTCATATAAGTAGCTGTTTTTACACCTCAAAGTGTAACACACAGAAGAAACTTGTAGCAAACTTCACATTATTGACAAATATGATCTTTGTAAAAAATCATGTCATACATGACTGTTGAGCTCAATGAATTGTAGAGTAGTCATCAAGTGATAATATCCATTAATAATAGTTTGTTAGCTCAATTAGCTGGGGTTTCTATTAGGGGCCTATCGTTGAAATTATGATGGTTTCTCTTGGTACTTGGTACCCACATCCCATATAATTTCTTTGCGGGGATACTGCTTATAACTAATGCTCTCAGTGGGAAATACTGCTCCAAATTACAATGTGGTCTACAACTTGAACACTCCTCACCTCCTATCTCCTCCTGCAAGGCATCCATTTCTCCCCCTTATTGCTCCACCATCTTTCTTTCAATCCTACAATGCACTCTTCCATCTTGAATGCTTCACTTCTCTCCCCTATTGGAGGTCATCCACTCTTCTTCCTTCTCTTATTCCTCTTACCTTAGTATATTACAGCGTGTTTTAGAAGAATTTTAGATTAAAAAAGTTTTCTTTTTAAATAGGTGCTTGGAAACCATTTTGTTTTTACTGAAAACTGCAAAAATTTGGTAGTTTTTTTAATTTAAATGAAACTATATTAAAAAGATAAAATGCTCTTAGTTATTTATTTTTTCATCTTAGCTAAATCTACTATATAATGCATATAGATGCACTGGTGCATTTAGTTTAAGTAACCTAAACATCAAAGCTTCTATTAATCATTTTTTATACAAGTAGATTATAATTCAAGCTCCCAAGAATTTGATGTTATTACTTTGAAATATACAGTCTGCAGTTATCTATATTTTAGCACCAAACCTCAATTGATTCTCTAGACGATTCTTTGGAATGACCCTATTTAATAGGATGTATTTATTTCATATCTGGTTTGGCGTGGTTTTGATGTTAATCCAAGTTGAAGCTGTATGTCCTCTGTATTCTTTTATTTTTGGGTAAGCAATCTTTTGTTTCCTTGGATGTTTCTTCTTTGGCACAACCCCATGTTTTATAATCTGTAATTTTCCTTTTTAATGCTTTTTAGGGGCTACATAGAAGCAATAAGAGAGATGGAGCAACAACTGCAAGAAGGAAAGGTTGATGGTATCAACAAGTTTGATGATATTGTGATTGCTTGTGGAAGGTGATCATATTTTCACATGAAAAGTGTAGTTATTTCTTTGCACATGTAGGAAGGAATAATTACATAATTAGTGTTTTACTGTCACAATTTTAAATCTCATGAAAATGCATATCCTAGCAACTTGGTGAACTCTGCATATGTTATATTTTTTGAAAGAATGTCAATTCAAATTGTTTCTTAAGAAAATTGTTATTGACACAAATAATTAGTAGAAGTGTTGAATCCTGAGATATATCCATAGATTACCTTTATTAACAATTATTAAGCTTGTGAAAAGATTTAGCTGTCTATAGAAGGGAAATTGAATAAGAAAGGCATAAAGAAAGTTGAAGATTTATGAACCTCGTTTTGACACCACAAAACTTATACCTTTTGCATCAAAATGACAAGTGTTGTCATGAGTAAAAGACCTTTGTCGAGTCAATTTTAGTTGCAAAATGATAGTGTCGCTTGTTTTCCTTGTCAGTTGTCATAATTTCCCATCTTAGGAATGTCACATCCGATCAATTTATGTAAGTTAATTGCATTACACTCATAAGTTACATGTTAGTTCAGAGGGGAATTGTCCATTTGTTCACTCAAAGTTCTGGAAGCCGTTGCACAGCATAATAAATCACAAAAACAATTAAATTTGAAAATCTGCAAGGGCTGGAATGAAATTGTTTTATAGGGACATTCTTGGGGTCATTTAACACTATCTATCAAATTTTTATATCAAAACTCCTTTCCGTATGAGAGGTATTAAACTATCAAGTTTTCGTTAGGCAGTTTGGGGAAATGATTAGATTGGGAGTCTTATAGAAGCTGGAGTGAAATGATTTGATAGTAGTTTTATGATGTTATAAGTGATGATGTGGCAAATTTTCAAGAGAAAATGTTGTCACAATCAAAAGTTATGGTATTCTTCTCCCTCATTGTGTTTGCAGATTTGTTGGGCAAATTTTATAAGGTTTTTGTTAGTGTTACCTTGAGTTTCCGGGATGGGGATGACAGGGGACAGCAGGATGGGTCCCCAAGTCCCTGATCTTTCAAGCCAATTTTGGGGACGGCTAGGGGATGGCAAAGGGGGCGGCTATATAAAATACAGGAAAATTTTAAAATATATAGGGAAATTTTAAATATTCATTTGAAAACATGGATAAAGCATGCATATATACATAATAGAACCTTAACATATAACATTTGTGTTCAGAATTCATTGTTAATACTCAATATGCATTCAAAATTCAGAATTCATTGTCAATATGCATGTGATATTAAAAAATAACATACAAGTTATAAACTTATAACAAAATGCCCAAAGGCTACATTGCTGCCATATAGTTTTACTTTCAAGTATGATATGAAAATCAAAATACAAAAAAACAAAGTGCACAACTGCCCCTAGTCTGCATCTCCTACCACTGCATCAAAATCAGAGTCCTCTGAGTCATTGCCACTGTAATGGTCCACCTCATCCAACGGAATCCCGACCAATCCCTCTGGTGTCTCCTCCTTTGGGCCACGTCTTTGGGATCAATATCCCACCGTAAAGTTGGAGTTTGTTGATATTTTGGAGTTTAACGATCTTGAAGTCGAAGAGCACTATGCACGATCACTAGATTCTCCACTCGTCTAAAGGTAAGTCTATTCCTCTTGATGGAGTGGAAAAAGCTATATGCGGACCAATTCCTCTCTGTAGCAGAGGAACTGACAACCTATGCAAGGAGGTGAGTGGCAAGCATCTTCAATTGTGGTGTATCCCTCCCAGGCCATGTCCACCATCCAATAGGGTTAGTTTGAGGTAATATAGCTCTATCCAACCTCACTTGTGGTTTACTCAATGTTGGACCACGAAGATTTGCAAAGTCAAGGAATTGTGTGCGAAGTATTGAAGCCTGCTCCTCTGAATACATCTTATCAATGGCCCGTGTGAATCCATCTAAATCTTTTGGGTCATCACATGGAGGCACCCTTCCATCCCTTGGTGCATACCATTTGGGGTTTATAGAAAAGGAAGCCATATGAAGCGGGGTGTTCATCGTGTTCCATCTCCGTGTCACAATGGGCCTAATATGTTGCTTATATAAACTCAAAGTAGGATCCTTAGCCAAAATTGTTTTCTTTATCTTCCCAAGCATACTATCAAATGTCTCATATGTCTCTCCAAGACTAGGAGAGTTTGTATTAGCAAATCTAATGACATCTACAGCAGGTGAGATGAAAGAGCAAATATATCTGCAAAATGCAAACAAAAAGTTAAAAAGAATTAATTGACATGTTAGAAACTTCGAAAGTTGGAACATTGGACAATAAAATTAAAATATTAAAATCAGAAATTTAATACGAAAATCAGCAATCTAATATTTAATTTTTAATAAAATCAACAATGTCTTACCTCACATTTGAACACCAATCGTCATCAAGGATCATTTGTTTGATGGATTTTCCTTGAGTAGAACTTGAATTAGGCCATCTAGTCCACTTTGAATCCACCATCATTAATTGTAGAGGCTCATGCTATTGGAACATGTTTGTCGTTGTGCCAAAAGATCAACCTGTTAACGCCTGATACAAATGCCAGAGATAAACAGATCCACGAGAGGTGGTTAGTCCATGTCCCTAATCCAAAGGGAGACGTTGGTGATTAGTCCAACACATGCACCTCAAGCATCCTCTCCAACAAGATGAAGTGGCATACCTATATTCATTAAAAGGCAAAAGCAATATAAGGATCAATGTAATGGGAAATTCAGATTTGGAATACAAGTGTTTGAAGTTTCAAATTTTTCCAATGTTTCCATATATTGAAATTTGAAAGTGAAACAAAATGAAGTGGCATACCTTGTCTCAATAGGTTTGGGGAACTCCTTTGAAAATGTTCTGAAGAGAGCAAGTGAGGTGTGGTGGTTGCAAATGAACATTTGAATTTCTCTAGCTTCTGCCACCACTTGCTTCACCCAATCTAGCTTCCCTATGTCTTTCAATGCATTGTTCAATGAACGAACACAACATGGGGTGCAAAAGATGTGCTTGTAAGCACCCTCCACCATCAAACTAGCTAATTCGGACACACGTGCTGAATCGGTGATCACCTATACAACATTAGTAGGCCCAACCTCCTCTATGGCATTTCTCAAAATGGTAAACTAGAAGTTTGCATCCTTGCGCTTCCTTGCACAATCCACGACTTTGAGAAAATAAGAACTAACAGGGCATGTGACTATGATATTGATGAGTGGCCGATGTCTAACATCATTCCACGCATCCATCACAATAGAGCAACTTGTCCTCATCCAAGTTTGTCTCATATCCTCCATTAGCACATTAACCTTGGAATACTCTTTGTCTAGGAGGCTACTGTGTAGCTTATGATCTTCAGGGGGTATGAATGAGGTACCAATAGTGGCTACATCTCATCATTTGTTTGAAGTAAGGAATGGGCCACATAAAATGGGATGGCATGAGCAAAAAAGAATTTGGCAATGGAAGACTCTGTAGCTTCTCGTGCTTGCATATTAAACATAGCTTCAATTGAATCTCCCTTGTCACTACCACTCATCTTCCTCTTTCCTCTTGTGGCTATTAAAATATTAAATGTAATAGTAATGGTCATCTTAGCTTTAGTTAGTCGTTAGTTAACGTTTAGTAACTTTCGTTTGCACTTTAGTTCACTTTAGCTTCTTTCTGTTTTTTGTTTTAGTTTGCTTTAGTTTACAATTGTTTCTTTTTAGAAACATTGTCTTGTAAATTTCTTTATAAGGAGAGCCTTCGTCTCCTTTTGTAAACCAAGCAATTATGAATATCAATTATCTTTTTATGGTATCAGAGCTCAGGCTCGAACCGGATTAGTGTTAGCCAATTTTTTTGTAATAAAAAAATTGAAGTTTTTCTTAGGAAGAATTTTTTGAAAAAAAAATTGAAGGGTTTTTAGTGATTTTTTTTTTGAAGAAGTTGCAAAAAATTCACGAGGGTTTCTGAAGATTCGCAGGTTTTCTACAGAGGCAAAATCGCGGATTTTCTTCAGAAGAAAATTGTGTCTTTGTTTTTGCTTTTTTTGTGTGGGTTTTTTTGTTTTTTTCGATGGCCATTTCTGAATATTTTGTGGGTATTTTATGACTCACGATTGAGGAATTTTCGTGGGTATTTTGGGACGGATTTCTCCCACGATTTTTTTGGGTTCCTACATGTTTTCCTGTGCATGTGATTTTTGGCCACACGTCTGCTTTTTTCATGGGATTTTTGGCATGTTTGAGGCGTCATCTGCAAGAGAAAATATGGAGTTTTCAAAAATCGCGTACGTTTGCATTGGAGTCTTTGATTTCGCTACACCTTTGTGTGTTGGGATTTTTTAGAAATTGACCCTTTTTTTGAGCGCGCATTTTGGGTATTTTGTGGCAGTTTTTATGCAGATTTCTGGCGAGGGCTTCCCTTCTGCATTTTTCTTTTCTGGGTGATTTGCAGAAAGTCGCGACTAGTTATTTTTTAAGGGTTTTGTCTTCTCCAGTTTGGCAATTTCTCTGTTGAGTTGTTTAGTGCCATATTTTGGAGTTCGAGGTTTTTTGAAGATTGGTATTTCTAAGGCGGATTTCTGATCTGTTATGGATAGGATTTTGACAAAGTTTTCTTCTTTCATCTAAGCATTTCGTGGAGTTTGACAAATTTCATAGTTTTTTGATTGATATTTCCTAATAAAAATCGTGTTTTCCTTTTTTTCATTTTTAAAAGGTGCAATGCACCCATATTATTAGGGGAAACACTTTTGACCAGAGCTATGAACTGGGTACAAGAAACCACAAGAAACCACCAAACCCGCGAGCGCATTGGCCCAACGAAGGCACAAGGCTTGCGAGCACTTTGGCCCAGCGAGGGTTTGAACTCTGGTGGCCCTCACTACAACCAAGCGACTTGACCACCGAACCACGCCCTTATTGGCGATAAAAATCGTGTTTTCATGGCAGCCTAAAGGGTTGAATTTTTTGAAGCCAGTTTTGGCAAAATTTTTATGGGAAAAATAAAAATTTTGCAAAGAGTTTTTCAAATTTTTTTCTGAAAAAATTTACTAAGTGTTGTTTTATGAAGAGTTTTTTGACGATTTTTTCCTATCTAAAAAATCGTGGGTTGTTGCTAGGGTTTGCAGATCAGTTTTTTGGGCGATTTTTTCTCAACAAAATATCGTGCACCTAAGATTTTAAAGAGTTTTTGAAAAAAATTTCTATAAAAATTTTGCAGTTTTTGGACGATTTTTTTTTGAAAAAATCTTACTTTTCAAAGTTTTGTAAGGTTTTTCTAAATTTTTTTACAATTTATGAGCCTCTTTTAAGACTATTTTTGAAAAATCGTGAATTGTGCCAACTGATCACAGTGTTACCTCGTTTTTGGAAAACGGGAGGGATGGCTGCTTTGTCCAACGTCATGTTGAAAAGTGCGCAAAGGTTCAACGAAAAGTTCTACTACCTGGAAGCAGAAGATACTCAGTTTTCGAGGGTCAGCGTGTAGATTTGGTTGTTCGGCGGGAAAGGATCGGTAATCACAAGGCGGTTATGCTTCTCCAGTTATTAATCATCGATGATATGTTTCTAAAAGATTATGGGTAGACTTAGTCTTTGTTTGTACAATGACCATTAAGGGAGGGTATTAAAATATTAAATGTAATATTAATGGTCATCTTAGCTTTAGTTAGTCGTTAGTTAATGTTTAGTAACTTTCGTTTGCACTTTAGTTCATTTTAGCTTATTTTTGTTTTTTGTTTTAGTTTGCTTCGGTTTAAGATTGTTTCTTTTTAGAAACATCATCTTGTAAATTTCTTTATAAGGAGTCTTCGTCTCCTTTTGTAAATCAAGCAATTATGAATATCAATTATCTTTTTAGTGGCAACTTCACTACTACCAATTGTGGATGGCATAGGCATAGATGATTATGCACTTGCAAAAGAAGGTGTTGGCATTGTCACACCTTGAGCCCTCATTTCCACCTCCATATGCAATCTATGGCACTCTATCCTCTCATGTTCTTTTAGTTGTGGACACATTTTAACTCCATGGCCCACAACACCCAAAAAATGAAACCGTACCCTTGTGTAGCTGCCTCTAAAATCTTTCTCACATACATGACAATTCCACACCCTACTCCCCCCTTAATTTTTTTGCTTTTAATCCACAGGTGTAACATATTGGAGAAGAGGTTTTTTCTTGTTTAAAGGGCCCTTTGCATATGTTTCCATGATTTTTGAAGCGCACTTAAATGGGTTTGGTTGCTATTTGTGAAGATTGTGGGAAAATAAACTTATTGGGATATGACTAATTCTTAGCCACAAGTTGGAAGTGCAAAAGTGAAATTTGAGTGTAAGGGTCTAGAATCTAAGTCCTCTAGTCAAAGGCTTGGGTCAAAAACTTATAAGGGTTAATACAAAAGGTTAATAAAGCTATTGCAGGGACAAAGCTTTGCCTACCTCTTTCCACTAGTCTATCAAGCTATTTTGACAGCAGAAGAACTGTGAAGATTGTGGGAAAATAAACTTATTGGGATATGACTAATTCTTAGCCACAAGTTGGAAGTGCAAAAGTGAAATTTGAGTGTAAGGGTCTAGAATCTAAGTCCTCTAGTCAAAGGCTTGGGTCAAAAACTTATAAGGGTTAATACAAAAGGTTAATAAAGCTATTGCAGGGACAAAGCTTTGCCTACCTCTTTCCACTAGTCTATCAAGCTATTTTGACAGCAGAAGAACTGTGAAGAGCCGTCAAAGAGGCATTCTTGGGGCATTGGGACTTTGTATCATTGTTATGAAGTGAGCTATCTTTTCAAAAGTGAGATTTTTTTCCCATGAGAGTTTTACACCTATAAATCTGTAGCAGTTGATGTTTCCTGTGGTATGTTCCACTTATATAATCTCTATATAAATTGATGGATGATTAAATAAAAAATTCATTTGTGTTTATGATAACGTTTCTATTTTCTAACAGCGACATTTGGAAGATTAGGTAGAGTGTATGGTGCAGACATCAGTATCTTCATTCGAATCAAAACTATGACACATACAATATTGATCATGGGTGCCAAAGGCTGATTTAGTTTCTTATAGTTAAACTTTGTAATATACAATCATTTTAGTTGAATGTCCAGTTTGATTTTGAATACAAAATTATTTACTGCTATTTTAACCTGGGATGCATGTATTCAGATCAATATTTAGTATGTTACCCTTATCGATATCTTGATTACAAATCTAATTAGTTTTTCCTATGTGATATTTTCAGTGGAGGAACTACAGCAGGCTTGTCACTTGGATCACATTTAAGTAGCTTGAAGGCTAAAGTAAGATCTCTTCTCTTGGAATTTGTATATTTTTTCTATTTGTCTTGATGAAACTTAATTATTTAGGCCAAGCTAAAAGATGTTGATGTAACAGGTACATGCATTTTCTGTTTGCGATGATCCTGACTACTTCTATGATTATGCACAAGGCCTTTTGAATGGCCTTAATGCTGGTCTCAACTCTCATGACTTAATCAGTATCGTAAATGTGAGTACAAAAGATAACACTTGATTGCTGCAAATTATGTGATTCGCAATTGATATTTTCTGATTTGTTCATAAAGTTGTAATATATTAGACCATAGCATCTTTATATGATATTTGCGGAACTTTGCAGATTAGCAATTTTTCTGATTAGACCAGTGGAAAAATAAACAAGAAATAACACTTATATGACTGCAATTTTGTAAGTGCTTGAATTGTAAAAATGAGTGTTAGAGATGAAAAGTTCATAGGAGTTCAAGAAAAAAATTCATGGTTCCTGCGTCAATTACAAAGAACAAAAGACTGAATTGACATTTTTTGCTTCTTGGAAAGAGAAGGAATCAGGTTAGTTAGTTCTTGACCAAAATACAAACAAAAGAAAAAATTTCATGGTTCCTGTGTCAATTACAAAGAACAAAAGACTGAATTGACATTTTTCGCTTCTTGCAAAGAGAAGGAATCAGGTTAGTTAGTTCTTGACCAAAATACAAACAAAATGATGTTCCATTTTGTAAGATATGGTTTCTTTTTATAGATGAAGCTATAAATTGTGGTTTGCTTACCCCAAAAGATAATCTGGCATTGGATCTTGGGAAGAATTTGAAAAGCTCTTTAATAAAATGGTAAAAACTAAAAATAAGGTGAACAATGGGATGATTAGATAGAACTACAGAGCTAAATCAAAATATCATCAAATAAAGAATGGGATTGATAAATATTGCTTCTTTTTATATTGTGTGCTTAAACTCCATCAACCAATAGAAGATTAATAGTAATACTACAGCAATGGCATATTAGCTCAACAAGGGACCATGTCAATCAATTGAAGATTAATACTTCACCAGTGGTATGTTATCTCTATGAGATGCATGCAGGGTCCTAGATACTTGATGTGAAGGATTGTGTCATGGAATTATTAGTTACAATGGAAGTTTTAAGGCTAAGTTACTGGTTTGTTTAATAGAGGCCTTGAGGTTTGGTTTGAAACCCCTCTAGGAACTGGTTTGATGTGGCAGAGGATTCCACCAGGGGTTGGCAAACAGTCTGATAAAACAGGGTTCATCTTGGATGAATCTAGAACTCGAATAGGAATTGGGTGAACACAGACAAATTCGCATGAAACCATTGAGATAAAACAACATTTAAAAAAATTCTTTTTAGGCTGCAAATAATATTTTGTTAACCTCATATTTTTTCTTTGTGAAGAAAATGTTATCCATCAGATTCAATGCCTTCGTCATTTGGCATATGAAGAGGAGCGAGCATATGGATGAGGTGGAGAGTAGGAGCATTTGTCAATGTCTAAATGTTAACCCTTTTCCATTTTGGTCGTCATTTTTGTATATAATATTTATGAGGTTCACCATTTAATCAAATACAAAATCTAATAAAAATTACCTTAATAATTATGATGAAGAATATTTAGAAATTGGTAATCTTTATAAATACTGTAATAAAATAATTTTGTATTTTTTATTTATGAATAATTTATTAAGGTAAGCTTTGTATATATTATTTATGGTATTTTGTAAATGGTATTTGTATTTGGTCATCATTTCATATTACCGATTTTGTATTTTGCTAATATCTCCAAAAATATGGTATAAATAATTTTAGTAGAATGAAGGTTCAAATGATATTTTTTTGGTAATTGGTATGCTATGTGGTAATCGGTATGATTTTTTAAAATTATTATATAAATTAATTTTATTATTAGTATATTTTGTTGGCGTAACAACTAACACCTTTGGAGTAAGAGTTGCTACGAACAGCCTATGTACACTACGCAATGAGGAAATAGAATTACACGAGTTTTTAACTATATAATGCTGTAGCCGAGAATTTTCTCCTGTTTCTGCAAATTCACCAACCACAACTAAACTTTAATAACTTAAATTCTATCCGCCTCAAGAAAATAGAGCATGAGAGAACGGAGTAAGGTTATGACTCATCGCACATAAACGGTTTAGACTCTCTACTTGGAAGGCAAGGTATGAACTATTATCTCACCCAAACAAGCTTCATTGGGCACAAACAGATTTAAGAATTTACCATGATAATCTTATTAAACCCTATGTGGCATAACACTTGATCATAATAGTAAAGACTCGCAAAACAGATTTATCATCACAATCTTATGAAACCCTATGTGGCATAACACTCGATTAAAATGATAAAAGATTCACAAAACAGATTTATCTAAACTAAGGGAAGTATTTACCATGACAACCTTATGGAACCCTATGTGGCATAACACTTGATCATAACAGTAAAGACTTCACAAAACAGTTTTATCATCACAATCTCACGAAACCCTATGTGGCATAACGCTTGATCAATAATGACAAAAGATTCACAAGACAGATTTATCTAAACTATGGAAAGAATCCACTATCACAATTGCATGAAACCCTATGTGGCATAACAATTAACTGTAATAGCAAAGACGCATGAACAAATACCAAAAGAGCAATATTGAGGGCAAGGTAGGTGCAGCATATATTTCTCTCTCAAGCAAAAGTTAATTACAAATGAGCAAAAGCTCTTATTTATATACATCAAGTTGTAGGGAACCCTAAAATCACCTTGTGTTAACTACAGTCTCGCAAATGCATGCAAGATTAATTATTAAACCCTAATGAAGTAAACTATACAGTTAACTGGAAAGCTACTATCAGTTAACTGGTACATTTAACCTAAATGGACCATGTGCAAGCATGCACGCCCTTATTTAAAGCAAAGTTAACTGGACACTACCTTCAGTTAACTGGAAACCCTAACCCTAACTCCTGTGATGATAATTCCAAGGATGAGATAAGCATGTGTGAAGTCGCTAGGCAAACTCAAGACCGAAGTCGAAGTTAACCGCTGCTCATGACTCAATCTCAAATTAATCGGCAGTTCCAACTAGCAAATCACTCCATGTCAACTCTCATCTAACACTTCACCAAGAACTATCGATCTCTCATTATCCGGTACTTTTGACACTGCCAAAACAATGCTTGTTTTTAGTTCTCTGCCACTTTCTGTAATCGTATGCATGCCATCTTTACATTCTTCAGTCGCCCTTCTGAAACTGGCTGCAATCACTGAAATATTCTCTAATTTAGGCGCCATAGGTTCACCTTCAAGGCTGTCACGAATCAGCTTCTCGAACTCTTGAACTTTATCCAACTCAACATAAGTGCCATCTTCGAGAAGATAATGACACGGAATCTGAACAACGAAACCGCTGACAAGTGCAAGTACTCCCACCACATCATCTTTGAGTGAAAACAACTTAGTAGAGATCTTCTCACATATTTCCATTCTAAGAAGGTGCTGCTCTCTCCAAGTAAAGACTTTCTCCTGATCCTCATCAATCTCCAAGGCATCGTATGCAACTGACAACTGAGATACTAGAACACGATCTTTTGCCAAATTCTCTGCAACCGCAATCTCAAGTGACTGAACACCCTAACGAACCTTATGTGCATCACTTCTCAACTGATACAAATCTGCAAGAAGACGCCGACCAGTAGCAACTAAACTATCAATCCAATTGTCCAAAAGTCTGCCATGACTAACCAACTGATCCAGTTTTCGTTGTTCTACAGGTGTACTCTGAGGAAGAACAGATGCTTTACTCGGATTTCCGTGAACAAGATCAGAAATGTACTGGCGAAGTTGACTATTTTCAGCCTTGAGTAAGGCTTTATCTTCTCCATCCTTCGTGATTCGCTCTTCAAGATTATTAGTGACAATCTTAAGAAGAGTCACATCTGTCTTTCTAGTGGTCCTGCCAAGATTAGCCTTAGTAAATGTAAAGTCACCAACTTCGACTTCATCTAAGCTTTTACCCTCTGGAGGAACTGCAACTTCAATAACAATCTTTGATTCTGGAGTCTTCTCGATATGCACTTGTTTCTTGATCTTCTTATTCGACCTTCTCTGATAAGGCTCACCAAATTCAGATAAATCAAGATTGTATGAAGGTTCACGCCTCTGTCTCCCCAAAGACTTTTCGAGCCAACAAGACTGAACAATATTTTCAATTCTAGGAGAGACTGTCCCTGATGTATCAACCTGTGGTGGTTCAGTTGTCTCTGATCCTGCTTGAATTGGTGTCTCAGGCTCATAATCTATGCCAATAGGTTGTATGTGAGGCGAACTAGGAGGTGAAACGTGAAGCTCAGCCTAAATAACTGTTTCTATTGGAACCTTAGGAACACGCTCAACCTGTTTCTGCTTCCTCTTACCAGTAGCTCTTTTCCCCGTGTTTCCACTAAGTCTAACCCCTTCAGGAGGTATTATAATGGCCTTGACTCTGGGTCTTGCTCTAGAAGTAGAAGGAAACGACGAGAAATCCTTTGGCGGCTCTGCTACAGGAACTGACTTTCGCGTCCGTTTGCTCTCCAAGAACAACCTACTAGTCTTGATAACTGATCTGGAAACCTCTTCAATAGAAATATTCTCCTTGGCATACCAATCAGGTGAGCGAAGTGGCTGCCGAGCAACTTGATCCTTGACATATGAATTGAGAAGAACTTCTCCATCATCATCTGATAGACCATCAACATCTTCTGATAGGTAATCAGAGAGCTGACCGATAGTGAGTCTACAATAGTGACGACGACGAACCTCGAATTCATCTTCACAATTAGCCCAGAAATCTTCAAGTGCTGGCGTATGTGCAATCCCTCGCTCTAACCGATCTGCATAATGACCAAGAGGATCATAGGAACGCCTCTTAGTATAAGTCTTGAGTTTGAACCTTTCTATCTCGGTAGACATAAACCTGGCATCTGTTGCCGCATTGCATGTGAAAATTCCCAATGTGAATGGAAAATTAGCCGCAGTCTTATGACGACTACGAAGAAAGAAATGAACATGCTGCATCTGTCTGAGGAACTCCATGAAGATGAGATTATCTGAAGGGTACCTTGGTAACATCAGGGGCTCTCCAACATATCCATAAACCCGGATGTATGTGAAAGTAGGGAACTGGATAAACCAATCCGCCCAAGTCTCCATTGCTGATTTGGCCTCGGCAGAAATATGAATGTGCATCTCGTCATCAAGATCTCTAACGGTTCTCATAGAAAAGTGATCATTCACTGCTCGGAAGTCTTGCTCGGATTGAGAAAACTCCAACTGAGGATAATATTCATGAACACGTTGAACACCGAGAGTGCCATTAGTTTTCAGATGCCTGAAGCTACCTTGAAATGCAACCAAGTAAACCAAGTAAGATATCATATGAAACTCATGATACTTGAGAAAGTTAGTAATTTGCTGATGTAAGCAATCACTAATCAACATAGCCCAGTCAAAATGCTCTGTGTCATCAAGAATTCTGGTAATCAGGTAAAACATCCAAGAACGGAAAGTGCTAGCGTTTGATTGACCAGTAACTCGGTTGAGTAAAGTTATCAAAACAGCAACTTCCTCTTTGAATTCGCCACGACCAACCTTCTTAGGCATGTTAGTTTTCTGAACTGTCAACCATTTTTGAGCTACCTTCCTCTGCAAACGTTGATGATTAGCATCCCATATCTTCTCCACCCGGGGTTTCCAAGAACCACCCGGTAAAGAGTTATCACGAGGCAGAGGGAGGGGCCAGCGAAAACGGTACCTATGTCCTTGGGTTTGGAACTGCGGCAACATACGTCAAGCGTCGTTTGTGGAGTGAAGACGAGTCATAATGCTTAATGCAAGCAAGTACGAACTCAAGATCGAAAATAGTAACAGGAATAGATGCCGCTGCCAGCAACCCAGAACGCTCAAGATTCCTCAACGAATTGCTGCTAACATTCTCCAAACTGCTCAGATTCACCATTGGATAAACATGATTCAGGTCCGTATCTGACGTTTTGATGAAATTATGTGTAAGAGCCGATTTGGCCTTGTAATCAATGAGATTGAACTGCATTTTGAAAATGGCGACTTTTGACTGTAAAGTCGAATATACTTGAAGAACTTTCTGAAAACCTCTGGACAAGGCTAAAAATAGCCTCTGACGAAAGAAATTTTCGAAGTTTTTCTGGAACATGGATTTTGTGCACAACGGAATTCTGAACAAACCCAAATAGCTGAATTCTCGAAAAAACGTGTTTCAAGCCCACATGCAAAGAGATTTTCGGAAAAAAGCAAAGAGCTTCAGAATGAAGGCTACGGGGCAATTTTCTCGAAAAAATCTAAGACGTGGGTTTTGCTGCTGATGTTGAAATATGCGAACCCAGATGATCAGATTCTGAATATGTGTTGAATTTCTTTGACATGCGAAGAAAGTACCTAAGGTGAGAAATAGAAGAAATAAGACAGAAGATAGAAAGTTTTGCTTGTCTGCTTTTGAAAAATCTGCCAACCTCTTCTCTGGAACTTGATAAAACCTGCATGCAAAGTGAAAATAAAGTCTAGAATCGCCTTCCTCTGAACAATTTGAACTCGTTGCTATGAAGAATGCTGAATTCGGACACCTGTAGAACCTTTAGCTTGCTGGTCGGTCAAGAAGAATATGAACTTCAGAGCTAAAGATGATGAAATAATGGACGCCATGGCTGAAATATATAGATTTTCATCTTTGAAATTCGCACAAAGCAAAGAATCCATGAAAAATGCGCTTGACTTCTAATTGGACCTCATTTTAGTTAACTGGAACTCAGATAAGCTAAATAAGACGCCATGCATTAGGGTTTGCCTTTCAAGACTTCAGTTCAACCCTTCAGGTGACTTTGACTTCAGTTAGCAATCTATATTAAATTCGCCATCTTCAAACTTGCTTTAGATTCACAAACTTGAACTTGAGGCGACCCTTTTGATAACTAAAGTTAGCAATCTTGATTGAGATGAGAAATTCGCCATTTTCATGCAATAAACACTCTAAAAATA
>VDFB02049681.1:0-28757 GCA_007258455.2 Sequoia sempervirens
ACACATTTTATTCATCTTTGCCTTAGAAAATTTTAAATTCTCCCCTAGGAAAATTCACAATTTGAGCACTGATTAAATTCTTCACTGAAAAAGTGTTGGCGAAGTGCGGAAGACTTGGAAATCCATCTATCATTGCGAATGTTCAGTACCCAGAAGAAAATTTTCTTCAGAATGCTTCGAATCCATGGGTACCCAACGAACGGGTTCATTTAATTTTTGAATTTTGAACCTTAGAAAAATATTATTCTATCGAATTAAAATCCATTCTTCGCCTGTGATCATCTTGTTGCTCTGACTTGAGAAATTTGAGTTTATCCTATATTATCATCCATCCTCTGGCTTCATCACTGAGAAAATTTTCCGGTGCTTCGAAAAATTTTGCCACCTTGAGTTCTAGGCGTATTTTCCAAAGGGAGAAAATATTTGCCTTAGAAAATATTCTAATCATCCTGCACTCTGAGGATTCGTCTTAGAAAATTTTTGCTCGTTCGCCAGTGGGAAAAATATCAACTTCACTTAGAAAAATTTTATTCATGCCTAACACACTTTATTTCTCATTCGCCATTTGCATTTTACTCCACACTTGCAAGGCAATTTTTTATTTGAAGTTCACACGCCTTAGAAAAATTCTCCAACACTTTAAAAATATTTCATTTTTTATTTAAGGCGCATAGCACACTTGAGGAAAATCACGCCTTAGCCTTTTACTCTCAACGTTTCATATGCCTTAGAACCTTTCTAACACCTTATAACTCCCATCACCCTTGGCGCCTAGCACTTTGAGGAGGAAACTCATAAAAAAAATAAAAAATAATGCCCAATATTCATCACCTTTCACCACGCCTTGGAAAAAATCCTCTAAGACTTACCACCTTGGGCGCATTTTGCACTTGATGGAGGATAACGCCTAGCATTTACCTTGTGTTTACCACGCTTTGAAGCATCTTTCACCTTATTTACCACCTTTTACTCCATTTACTTACCTTTTACCACCTAAACTTGGGCGCATTTGAGCTTGGCAAGAGGATGACTTTTCAACTTCCCATTTTTGTCTTCACATGACCTTGTTTGGGCGCATTTTACCATGCAAGCAGGACGAGTTTCTTTGACCTTGTTGACTTGCTTCTAACTTGAGCGCATTTTTATGTAGGAGAAGGATAAGAATGTTGACTTGTTGACCCTCTTCTTTCTTGGGCGCATTTAGACCTAGCTGGTGGATAACAACGCCCTTGAGTGACTCTTCACCTCCCGTTTTCGTCTTGACATGCATGTATTTGGGCGCATTTTGCCTAGGGAAGAGGATGAAAATTGTTGACTTTGCTTTGACCACTTACAACTTGGGCACATTTTACCCCCTGAGGAGGATGAACTTGCAATTTGGGCGCATTTTGAAGGTGGTGGCGGATATCCAGACTTAGAAAAAAATTTCAACCTTCCTGAGCTTCCCTTGGGCGCATTTCACTATGCCAACTGGATGAAGTTCCAGACTTAGAAAATTTCCTGGATTTTCGCGTATTTCATGCCTACTATTTATAGTAAGTTCTCACGATTTTGCATCTCTGCGGCTTAGGCGACTTGAAATTTTGCACCACTTTGCATTTTCACGACCTCGTTGTTACGTAAACCGCGCCATTTTTAGTCACCCACGCTGTTTTTAGCCTATTATTGCTAAAGGTGGTTTACTATAAATAGTAACCTCTTGTTTGATAGCTCCATTGCTCGATTAACTTGAAATTTGAATGGCTCCTCACCGATGACCTTCTTGTCAACATCAGCGCTGTCACCGGTTGATTTACTATTTTAACCCGGTTCCCAATTGACTTTACTATAAATAGTAAGTGCTCGCGTTTGACTTGAAATTTCACCCGTGAGATAGCACGAGGATCGCGATGGCGGTGGTTTACCGCCGTAGGTTTTGAAAATTCTGACTTTTGACTCCTCTTTTAGGGCTCGAAGTTGGAAACCCTAATTAGCTCTGCATGCATATCAAATGATCTCTGTTTCTCTTAACCGTTTACATTGGCCGCTGGCGATCATTTCGTGATTATTTGCGGGAGGCGACTGCTTGGGACACACCTTTAAAATGGCAAGTTCCTTCTTGAGTGATTATCTTCGTTTGCATGTCACACCATCGCGAAGCTCTCGAAAAACCCATCAGGAATCACCCGACATGCAAAAAAAACCCTGACATGCAAACCCTAAAAATAGCCCCGGAAGACTGAATTCTGAAAGTGGTCGCCTCGTTTTGCATGTTATATCATCGCGAAGGTCTCGAAAAACCCAAAAGGAATATGCCAACATGCAAAGAAAAACTCTGCATCTGAGCCCTGAAATTTGTGTCGGAAGCTGGACTGCTAAAAATAGTAAGTTGTCTGTTTTCGCTCAAATTTAGCACGCGAGTAGCCTAATGCGATCTGAATGTTGTGTGGCTATCGAAAACTCAAAAATGTTGATGAACTGCCTGTAATTTCACACTTACTAAAAATAGTAAGTACCCAGAATCTGATGAAAACCTGCTGAGAGCCTGCTGGAAACATGCTGACAACAATGTTAAGCTCAATTTTCAATTTATTGACTTCATTCGACCTTGGACTGACCAGAAACGATGAAACCCTAAATTTCAGACTTGGTCAGTTTCATGCTTAAACTCACTGACGGCGCAACCCCCGAAAAGGCGGACATGAGAAAAGAGACAGAGCGAGATAGAGAGAGAAAAACCCAAGCCAAAAGACCAGAATGGAGCAAAAAATTAGGGGGTCCCCATCTTGAATGGGGCGATGTGTGAAAAAGGTCACAACAACTACCACACCAAAATCAAAAAACATCGAATGAAGCCATCTCCGTTGAAGCTCTATCTATAACCTCAAAGTGAAGAAGCAGTCACTGATCAACTAGGAGCTATGTCTCAAGCCCGAAACTGAGAAAGGCTAGGAGGTATTCCAACCCCGAAGCAAGAGTCTAGATAAAATCCGACAACACTTCGTTATAATATGAATAATGGATACCAAATGAAAAGGAAGAGGGATTTATTTATAAGCTAAAAACCCAGAAGTTTGAATTTTCTTTACCCTCCAAAAGGGACGCCACATTTGGAGCAATATTATGCTTAATAAAAATCACTTTATCCTTCATACTTGGCCTCCAACTTGAAAAGGCATTAATATTAACTTTAAAATGTATTTTTCTCCAACATAGGTGTCCAAGTCAAGAGTCCCCCCTTTTAAACACAACTTCAAGTTATAATGCCTAGACATGGGGTCCAAAAGCAATATTAAAATATAACATAACTTAAATTATTAAACTTTCCTTTTCAAGCTCCAAGAATGTTGGAGAAGCCACTGCCAAAACAGAACTACCTCGCTTCCAGAATTAGAAACTGTGTGTTGAGCTGCTGCTAGACTGCACTTCCAAAAATAGCACTTACTAAAAATAGCATACTACTAAAAATAGTAATTGACTCCAAACTTCATTTGAGCGCAAACTGGGTAGCCATCGTAACTTACTAAAAGTAGTAAGTCCAAAAATATCCTCTGATGAAAATGCATGTCACAACCCTCTGAAGCCCTCTGAAAACCCAGAAATACCCAGAAGACAAACTGCCCAACTCCTACATGCAACCCCTGAAAACTCAGAAGGAAACCTACTAGAAAAAAAGGAAACACTAATTCTACCTCCAACTAGCCTCCAGGCCTCCGAAAATAGGCTAACAGTCACTGGAAGGTGTAGGGCTAAAAATGGGGACATTACAGTCCGTCCTTCCCAAAGATTGTTTGTCCTCAAGCAATGCCACCACAACTCCAAAAATATTAGACTGATCCATGCAAAACCAAGTAGGATCCCAGGGTCCCATGTCCATCTCAAGAAGGACCCACCATGTTGATGCTACACCACTTTGATCACATGCGTGAAACCATCGTGCCAAATTTGCACTATCCTCCCCTGTAACCCCAAAATGTTACCATCCACAAGACTCAAGTTGAAAAACCTGGGAGGCCTAAAATCAATACCTTGCAACATCTCTTGCCCAAACAACTCTGAGAAGTCCATATCTACAATGCCACTGCCTATCACAATCTTGGGCAATAGGAAGGAAAGTTTGCTCAACTCAAAACCATACTCCTCGGCATATCTCCTCATGGTGTCTAGCAAAGCCACAACTGCATATGTGACTCCCTCAAATCTTCTCGCTAAAGGGAAAGCCATCCCTCGCAAGAGATCAACAAATATATCATCATAATACCTCACACAACCATGAAGACTTCTGAAAACTCTATATGTTCCAACTCCAAGAGTCTCGGAGTGATGAACCAAAACAAGCGGAGGTTTGCTGTCCCAATCATAAGTACACGAGAATGTATAAGAATAACCACTGGTTAGAGCTTGAACACTATCCAAACACGGATTTTGATTGCCCCAACTCGGCATTCTTCTCATTTCAGACCATAAATCATTCATGCTAGGAGACTATAAAGTCGAAAAGTACACCAGCTGCCCACCAAGTCTAAAATGGTTGACTTGAGATCTCATTTTAGGAAAATCACCCAAGAAGATGAACAGCTATTGCAACATTGAAAATCATCATCCAAAATAACACATTTGCTCATGTTCAAGGCTGGAAGAATTCTCTCTAGAGACTCCAACACCACATAGAGCCATTTTTTGCTCAAAATATCTCTCCAATCCATTGGTGGGAATGTTAATGGACTCATAAGGTGGCTGCAATGAGAGAGGACAGCAACAATTTTCCCATGCATACAATCCTGGGCACAGGAAACCTCTCCCAAAGTGAGACCACCATGCTTGTGTTGCGCCACT
The DNA here is from genome assembly GCA_007258455.2 of Sequoia sempervirens. Classification (NCBI taxonomy): domain Eukaryota; kingdom Viridiplantae; phylum Streptophyta; class Pinopsida; order Cupressales; family Cupressaceae; genus Sequoia; species Sequoia sempervirens. Next base: position 4,816 of record VDFB02049681.1, read on the forward strand.
CTGGTGATCATGTGTGCTTCATCAAAAAGCATCTTCTCCCCAAAAATTTCTCATACAAAACACCAAAGAGCCATAAACAATTTGCTCCCCCATGGCATACCTTATTACTCCCATTATAAACTCATCCTCCTACTTCCTATGGAAGAATATGACTATTTTAGCCTTTGTTTGCAAATCAATCATGAGAACATCACCATCTAAGTAGCTAAGAACAATTGGTGTCTCCATGCTTCGTCCCAAAGAAGGATAAGCATATGTCAAAACAATTGCTAATCTGAGAATTAGATCATCAAGTGAGTGAAAATCATGTTTAGGGCCTAGGCCCTTGTCTTTCCACTCCCTTAGGCCAAATAAGCTTTGAACTTGCATTATCTACTGCTGTTCTAAAAATTTCAGCAAACTCAAAATCTCTTCTTGGAAACTCCTCAAGGTTAGGCATGATGTAGCCTCCATGTTTCAACACACCTCGTGTGTACACTTCATCTTCAACCTCACTAATGCATTCATTATCAAGCAGCCTCCTCAAGGTTAGGCATGATGTAGCCTCCATGTTTCAACACACCTCGTGTGTACACTTCATCTTCAACCTCACTAATGCATTCATTATCAAGCAGCCTCAAAAGTTTACCAATCACCAAGTGTGACATGTCCTCATGGTTTGATTTCAAATCATCAAAAAGTGGAAAACTACACTCTATCTCATGCTTGGAAACTTCATCAGATGCTTCATCCTCCATCACAAAGAGTGGATTATCATAAATTGACTCAGCACCCACTTCAAAGTGAGGATTGTCAAGAATTTGGAAGTCATCCCTTTCCTCTTGCTCAACTCCATCTCACTGATCCAAATCTGCACATGCAACTTCCAATTTTCTTGTGAAACTTTCTAGATCACAATCCTCACGAAGACTATCAAGCTCACCAATTACTTGTTTGATTTCTTTAGCTCTTTGTTCATTCTCTTGCTCCCTGAAAAGTTTGAAATCAGCAAGCTGATCTTTTGCATCCTTAAGTGCCATCTGGGTATCTTCTAACATATCCTTTGTTGATTTGAGCTCAAGAGTAAGCTCATCAACCTTTCTCTCTTTTCCTTGGAAGGCACCAATGGTCTTCTTCGCAATTTCGAAGGCATAATCTCCATCCCTAACTCCTTTCCGTCTCTCATCCACTTGAGCCTTCCAATAGAGTTTTTCAATCAAACTATGTGTGCAATCAAATCTAGATAGAGCTTGCACTTCATTTTCAACTAGCACCATGAATTGACCTTCCCACTCATAAGTAAGCAAAGATGGTGAACTGCTGAAAGGTTGCAAGTAGAAATCAGAACTTTCATTCTTGCCATCAATGACTCCTTGGCTGTCCCTAGACTCTTGTCCCTCATCACCCACTTGATGACATTGCTCAACACCAAGATGGTAATCAACTCCATCCATTCTTAAATCAGATTTGTGCTCAAGATCACCATTAAACTCTTCATTGTCAGGAGCCCTATGGTCTTCTAACTCTTCTTCCTCCTCACTATCACTTTGATCAAAGGTTAAGGCAGCCCCCAACTCAATCAAAGAGTCACTACTAATCGTTGTTCTAGAAATTTCAATAGCAACAAACTCTTTCTTAGTGGCTGCAACCATCTCAGAGAGGTCCTTATGGAGCTTTGCCTTACAAGCTTCTTTGTCAAAGACATCGTCTTCTCCAATGGAAACCTCATAGCTTACATTGTATTTTGAATTTTGAACATCATCTAGTTCAAAGGGAAATTCATCCCACACAGGTTCCTTGTCATACTTAGGTGCCATCACACCCGGATCCCAAGTGCTAAAGGGCTGATTGTTCTGATCAAAAGAAATGTGCTCATGGTACTTCTTTTGGGGTGTTGCCTCTTTGAAGAAGTCACTTCTCAACTCACTAATACTGATATCATCATAAGTAGTTCTCTCCAAAGGCTTAGTCTAGAAATCAAAACCAAATCAATCCACCCATGTCATCATCATTGTAATGAGGTAAAGAATCATCACTGTTGGCTGTTTTGAAAACTCTATCCTTTATGCCTTCAATGAGCCCTTCATCTGTAGATATATTATTGAACTCATCATTAGCAGTCACATGCATTCCTAAGAGGTATTCTTGGTTACTTATCATAAATTCATGTGAAAACTTCTGAAAAGTTGGCTCAGCAACAAGAGGAAAATTATCTATCACCAAATTTTCATCATGACTAGGTACGAACACATTTGAATCATCATAAACATCAGCACTATGATAATGGTCATAAGGTGATTCAATGTCACCACCAAAATTACCTTCAACATGCGCTTCATTAGTGAACTCATCACACACAATAGTTCTACTAAAATCTTTTGTGAAGTCATTAGTCTTTAAACCATCATTGGGTGAATCCGAATTAGGATTCAAGACTGTTGTTTTGTTCTTTTCGCCAAACCGATCCTGTAATGTCCCCTTCTCAGCAGTGATCATTTCTGTTGACCGTTGGCCTATTCCGGAGACCCGTAGGCTGTGCAGATGGTGAAATTAGGGTTTCCTAATTTGGAGGGGTCTTGCTTGGAGTTCGGGGATTCTGTTTGCAGATTCTTTCTGGGTTTTCAGAGAGCTTCGCAGTGGTGTGTTCAGTTTGGCATTCCGGGCAACTTCGCGAATTTACTATTTTTAGTAAATTCTATTCTTGGTAGTGGACAGTTTGGGTTCAGTTCAGTTGGGCTTCTTCTGCAGTTGTTTCAGCTGGCACTTCAATTCTTGGCCTTGGGCGCAATTTTCAGTGGAGAGATAAGTATTTTATTATAATATTATTATTTTAATATTATACCCCTTTTGCCTAGCAGTGCAACTTTAAGTTGTTTTTAAAAAGGGGACTTTGAGGGTCTAGGCGTCATAAGGTGATAAATTATATTTTTTAATGTCAAATTTTTGAGACCTTGAAATGGACGCCCCTTTTGAGAAATGAAGTTTATTTTAAAAAGTGAAATATTTTGTGGAGGAAAAAGGACGCCTTCTTTTGGAGGGAAAAGTGGAATTCGAAATTAGGGTTTTGGGGCGCCCTCTGGAAGCTTCTAGATGTTCTCTCACTTCTATTTAATCAGGCCTCAGCTCTTCATTTGGCACCTTCTGTCTACTACACCGTTATGCTGCTGGATTGGATTCAGGCACTCGCTTCGAGGAAAGCACACCTCCTAGCATTGGCTCATCTTCTTGCTTGAAAGACAGCAACTAGTTGAGAGGTTAGCTGGTTATTGGTAGTTTTGCATTGTAGTTGAGTTCTCTTGCATTTAGTGTTGATGTTCAAGCATCTTGTCATGTTTTAGTGTAGCTGATGTTGCATAGCTGTAGCAAGTTTTCATTCAAAACTCAAAAATACAAAAAGATTGCATTCTGGGTGTTTCATATTATCAATTGTCTAGTCAAGGCGCCATGTTTTGCCAAGTTTCAGATTTTTTAAACAAGTGTGGAATTTATTAGAAGAAAATCGCCCTTTCTCTTGGGCCGTACCATTGTACCTTGCATTGGAATTCGTGGAAAAATAAATACTGCAGTTTGGGTCTGTTTCTTGTGTCTTTCTTGGGCGCACTGAGTATAGGGAACCCTTGCATTTCGTTTGAAGTCAATTGGTTAAGAATTGGGTGAGCTATGTTCATTTCAATGGGTCTTCTATGTTGCTGATTGTTCATTTCAGACCTGGTTACTGTCATAACAGTCTGTAATTTGGATGGTTTGAGCTGCTGTGTGGGTGTTAAAAGTATTGGGAAACACTGTGGAAGATTCAATTAACATTGCTTGGTTTAAAGACTTCTAATTCACTGATATTGCAGGCATATTATACATTTTGTAAGCTGAACAGTAGTACTGTCAGCAACTTTAATATTATTGCCAATTCAATGTTTGTACTGCCCACTGAATAAGTGGAAGAGGCTGGCTTGCCGCCTATTTCTGTTTTGCATTGTAATTTCCTAAAGTCTCCGCCATATGGTCGCCTCGTATCCATCACGGATTGAGTAGCACATACTTGGTGTTGAGCTATTTTCTATATTGCTATAGATAGGGATCCTCTGACCGAATGCTCGTCGTTCACCGGCGCATCTCTGGTTAGAGTTCTTGTTCAGCATTTACTTTGAGATCCTCTGACCAATGCTCACACCTTGCCCGCATCGGGATCCTGGTGTACATTCTGGTTAGAGTTACTTTCTCCATCGTTTTGGTTTATGCTAACCTTAACGGGTGCATGTTGCATTGTAATCTTTTATGAAAAAACAAAAAAAAAATTGGTCCGGTTCATTACAGATCCTCATCATCACCAATCACATGCAAGTCTAAGGGATTGTTTTGGGGCTCTACCACACACTCCTCATATGTCAAGGTACCTTCTTCAATCTCACAGTCATTCTGATGTGACATGTGCACCTTGCTTGTTGCATCATCAAAGCTTGTTGATTGATTTTTGTCTTCCACGTGCTTACTTGTGGGCTGCAAACCACAAACAAGCACTTCTTCTATCTTTGGCCCTTCTTCAACGACAAGTTCTGATTCTTCTTTCATCGTTCTTCTTATGTACTTGACCACACCCAATTTTCCAAGTTTCATTATCACAACAAAATTCAAGAAGGAATCAAAAGAAACCGTGCTCTTAAACCCATCCGTCATGCCTTGATACTCTTCAAGTATTTGTGAAGCCTCTTGCTCATACTACCTTTTGGTTTGTTCTGCAACTCTACTGAAATCCATTGTGATAACTCTAAGTTTTACTTTTCTCCCAACAGGCTGGCAGGAACTTTAGCTTTGATACCACTATAATATCCCCCTTAGTTTTTTTTTTAATTTTTAACACAAGAACTTCACCCGTTAACGTTAGCTTAATGAAAGATAAGCAAACTGGAGTGCAACCCTTCACTTTCTGATCACCTAGATTCCGGAGTGGGCAAGATGAGAGCATACGGTGTAAGGGATTTGTTAGCTAAACTGGAAAAGCTGAAAATACAATGATATTGGCGGCAAGCCGACCAATATAAAAAAATGAAATTACTTAGGTGGCAAGCCAGCCTCTTCCACTTTTCAGCGGGCTACAATAAAAGTAAATGGAAATTGCTTAGGCAACAAGCCAGCCACTTCCACTTTCTAGTAGGTAACAAACAAAAAGTAAACTAGGCGGCAAGCCAACCTCTTCCACTTTTCAGTGGGAATAGAAAGCAAAGTGCAAAGATGGAAAGAGCTGATCAGTACTACTGAATCAGCATTACAATATCAAAATCTTATGCACTGAAACGGAGATATTCTTATCAACTTGAAAGTGCAAATGTTAGACAATATCCTCCAAAACAAATACAAAGATAACCATCAAGAAAATATGACAAAATGAAGGAATTACCAGGTCTGATACATAATTGCAGCGTTTTGATTTTTAGACCAGCTAGCCCTAGAAACACTAAAATGCTCGTATCTCCCTCAAATCTTCTCCGAATGACCCCAAACAAAAAGCAATAGATGCCTAGAGGTTAGGCGTCCAATCTCCAACAAAAAAACCACTCCAAACAGCACTTATTATTTTAGCATGCATCCCAAGGCACATATAGTAGGTGGTATAACCTCCTTGAGAAGGGCAACCTCAAGCAAAAATCAGCTACACCTTCTAAAATCACCAAAATAGGAGCATAGGGGCGCCCAAGAGCTAGGAATACAATGATTCAATACCCACAAAAATCACTACACTCCTCGGAAAGATGTAAATCAAAACATGCTACAGTCAACTCTAAACCAGCAACACGAAAACTAAAGAAAACACACCAAAATGAGCAGAAACTGAAAGCAAACTCACTACCACACCAAAATCAGAAAACATCGAATGAAGCCATCTTTGTTGAAGCTCTATCTGTAACCTCAAAGTGAAGAAGCAGTCACTGATCAGCTAGGAGCTATCTCTCAAGCTTGAAACTAAGAAAGACTAGGAGGTATTCCAACCCCGAAGCAAGAGTCTAGATAAAATCTGGCAGCACTTCGTTATAAGATGAATAATGGATACCTAATGAAGAGGCAGGGGGGTTTATTTATAAGCTCAAAATCTAGAAGTTTGAATTTGCTTTCCCCTCCAAAAGGGACGCCACATTTGGAGCAATATTATGTTTAATAAAAATCACTTTATCCTTCATACTTGGCATCCAACTTGAAAAGGCATAAATATTAACTTTAAAATGTATTTTTCTCCAACATAGGCATCCAAGTCAAGAGTCCCCCCTTTTAAACACAACTTCAAGTTATAACGCCCAGACATGGGGTCCAAAAGCAATATTGAAATATAACATAACTTAAATTATTAAACTTTCATTTTCAAGCTCCAAGAATGTTGGAGAAGCCACTGCAAAAACAGAACTGCCTCAATGCCAAAATTAGAAACTGTGTGATGAGCTGCTGCCAGACTGCACTGCCAAAAATAGCACTTACTAAAAATAGCATACTGCTAAAAATATTGACTCCAGACTCCCTTTGAGCACAAACCGGGCAGCTGTCGTAACTTAGTAAAAATAATAGGTCCAAAAATATCCTCTAATGAAAATGCATGTCACACCCCTCTAAAGCCCTCTGAAAACCCAAAAAGACCCAACTGCCAAACTTCTATATGCAACCCCTAAAAACTCAGAAGGAAACCTCCTAGAGAAAAAGGAAACCCTAATTTTGCCTCCGACTAGCCTCTGGACCTCCAGAAATAGGCTACGGTCACTAGTAGGTGTAGGGCTAAAAATGGGGACATTACATAGTCCACAGGAACCAAGTGATAGACTAACCTCAGCAACTGATGACTGTCTAGGAAAAGGGGACATTACACACCCAAACTCCATCTAGAGCATCATTATAAAGAAAAATATCTAATGCATACACCTAGGAAAATATTGACAAACAAATATTCAAAAACCAATGACAAACCATACTTTCAACCCCTACCAAATCCCTTAGATCAAGTAAAAATATTCTTCATAAACATCTTGTTGAAAATTGGGAATGGAGAAAAATATTTTATTCTAGGAGCAAAGTTGGAAAGGGATATCCATCCTTCAATGCCAAGAGATTAATGAACTACAAATATTCTCCAATCCAAAGTTCTCCAACATATCATAAATTAGTTCCATCCAAGTTTTGCCAAATCGGCCGGCTGCAACTGGCATGTGGGAAAATTCCAAAATCAAGAAACAAGAAGCCTATCTGAAAACAGCAACTATTGAGCATGCTGACCACTGCCAATTTCCTAATCAAATCAACCAGATGAACTGATCTCACCACATAATCCTCATCGAGAACATACTACAGCCCCTGATTTTCAGGTTCTCAACAAGGATATCCAAACAACTTTAATGAAATGGAATCAATTACGACCAGTTCCAATATGGACAAAAATCAAAGAATTCTTCTCCTTAGTAGTCTACAACTTCACAACAATCTCTCGAGTCCCTGACCACTGACAATCTATAAAATTGTATTTAAATCAAGTTGAACATATGCCCCAATTGTGAAGAAGAAGAAGAAGAAACTGTCTAGAACCTATTTTCTTCAATGCCCTCTGTTAGAGAAATTCAATGGAAAACAGCCCACTGGTCGAAATCTTAACTATAATCTTGCTAAACTCTACAAAGTTCATAGTTTGATGGAAGGGCATAAAAATAAGCATGAGTTACATACAACAAAGGTATAGAAAATCCACAAGATTTATATTGTAGTTCTTGTGATGGGAACAAAATGCTGGTACACTTTCTAAAATAAAAAGTCAAAGGTTGTCCATTGTGCAAATAAATCAATCTTCAGATCTGAAATACAAGTTGTTACCCCCAGTTTTTGCAAATAGGGTTAACACCTCCAATTGCTCCATTTTGGGCAATCAAAGATCATTTATAACTTTGGAGTCTTAACATTTTTCAAACTAGGGTGCTTAGTACTGTTTGTGTACATGGCTTCATCGTGTATATGCTCTCTAGACAAGATCATATTTTCATTCGTCTTCACAATTAATTCATCCTAATGGGACCCTGGTTTAGAGAAGAGTGTGTGAAATAAATTGTGCTACATAAATATTATCCAGCAATGATTAATCTTCAGTATACAGTGTTTATTGACTCCATTACCCAATGGATAAGGCACTGGACCAACATTCTACTTCAACATTTGATTTTCGTGTATCATCAAGTGACCAAGGGCTCTTATCGTTACATAAAGCTGGTCATGTCTAGGGAAGTCTCATAATGTACTTGGTATAATTAAAAGTTTCCACTATAAGTTATTTTTGTCATTTTATATAATTAGATTTATTTAATTCTTCTTAGAGTTTTAGAGTTAATAAGTTATAAAAGTGTGCAAAGATATTTTATTTAGAGACTAAAGACTTGCAAAAATTGTATTCTGTAATTGAGGTTGTGATAGGAGAAACTGGTGGAAAAAATTTGTGCAATATTCTCCTCGTACAATGTTAAGCATAAGTGAATTGAGGTTAGGTGTTTTAGGTTCTAAAAAGAAACTTTAGCATGATAATTCATACACAAGTAATGCATTAGTTTTACAGAAGACAAAATTCTCTCCAACAGCTGCTAACTTTTTGAAGTTTCTGTCCAAATACCAATAAAGTCTTCTCTTGGATTACACAACTTTGTAATTTTCCCATTAATGGCAATGGAATGTAATTTCTGGCATGATGGAATCCCGTGTTGCTCATGAATCCTTATTTTAAAATCGGATTTCATCTTGTTGAATGGAATTTAACTATACCCAATCAATCTTACTCTGTTGAATGTCAATTTTCTCTCTTCCATACTTCGTGATGCTAGGCGTTTGAAAGGCAGATCTTTGTATTACCTGCATGTTCCCAAATCTGGTGAAAACATTGTGTTCATGTGAGATTTCAGCTGGCTTATTATGTAAATCACCCACCCATCTCCATTGCCATTAGAAAGGAGGAGCTTCTGTTCCACTTTATCTTTCCTCTTTTCTGAGTAACTTAGGCATTCTTCTACATATCCAATCCACACAGAGCTTCTCTTTTTCTACCCTTCTTTCTTATTCCTTTTGTATTGTCTAGTAAAAAGTACACAAAAATACAAAAACCCTTCATGCAAGGGAGTTGCCCCTCTCAAATGCAGAGAGGAGACACTTATTCAAGGTGATAGTCACATGTCTACAATAGAATTTGTCATTGTAAAACTGAAGTTAAGCAAAGGTTGTATGAGTGTGGCCCACTCTATCCAACACTTCAAATCTAAAGATTTTTCAAGGAGACATTTACTTCTTTTGAAAGTTGAATCATAACTATTCACATGATGTCCATCCTCTTCATCAGTTCACCAGTCAAAAGGATTTTAATTAAATCTCACAGGCTACTCAAGTGTTTCACCACTTTGCTCTTCTCCAATTCTTTCTCTTCCCAACTTGCACCAACCATTGGTGCTTGAGACTAATGTTTCCCAATATGCCATAGGTGCAGTACTTAATCAGGGAGAACGTCTATTGGCATATCATTCTGAAGCATTGTCATCAGCCAAGCTTCGTTACATCACAATTGCTAAAGAATTATATGCCTTGATCCAAGCCCTCATGTAGAGGTTTCATTATATTCTTGAAGCAATAGTAATTTAGAATACTAATCACCAATGCCTTCAGTATCTGAAATCTTAGTCTGAGATTCAAGCATCAACATTTAAAGTGGACAACTTATGATGGTTTCATTTGGTGGTAAAATTAAGAGGGGTGTAACCAACAAAGTGGCAGATCTTCTTAGTCGTCTTCCTTCGAAGGTACTTAGCATTTGGGATACACAATATGCAGCATATGATGAGTGGAAATCTCTCTACTCCCTGGATACTTAATTTGGCTCAATTGTTCAAATTTTTACAACATTCAACAATGGTGAATCAAACATCTCTCCGTGACTACAGTTTTTCTGTATGGGTTGTTGTATAAGAACACTCAATTTTGTGTTCCCTCGGGCCCTTCTTGCCAAATTTTGCTAAAGGAAGCTCATTCATCTTCCTATGGTGATCATTTTAGTGTCCAAAAGAACATGCAGCACCTTCAAGGGTATTGTTATTAGCCTTCTGTACAGAAGCAAGTTGAGGATTACATCTTTCAGTGCTCTCTTTGCAATATGTCTAAGCCTTCTAATCAAAAGCAATGTCTTCCTAAACATGGGAATCCATTTTTATGGACTTCATGTATGATTTTTCCCAATACTTAGTGACAACATAACTGTGTATTGGTGGTTGTCTACCAGTTTTTCCAAATGACTTGTCTTTATGCCATCCTCCAAGACCATTGATGCTCCACAAGCTGCAGACTTGTTCTTCAAGCATGCTAGAATTTTTCCATATCACTCCTCACTGTGTGTCACACTTCTTGCATCTCCTAGAAGCTTCTGGGTTGTCAGTTGCACTTCTCTACTTCCTTTCATCCGCAGACAAATAGGAGTGGTGAGGTTGTAAATTGCACTTTAGGACATGATCTTTAGATTTCTCACACTTATTTGCATGTTATTCAATATAGCTACAAACAAGCTACTCATGTTTCTACAAAGCATTCCCCTTCCAAATTCTGTTATGGCTTCCAACCTTTAGCATCTTCTAAACTTCTAAGTTCTGATTGCTCTTACAGCTCTAGATATATCCCACCAACAAAGGAGCAAGACAAAGCTTCTATCATTGTGCAAAATTTGACCAAGTTCCACACAAAAATTTAGAACATTCTTCAGCAAACTTAGGCAAAGTTCAAGGCACTTAATAACTGACATCAAATTTCACATACCTTTCAAGTTGGTGATCATGTTTGGATCAATTGGATAAACAAAGGTTTGACAACAAACATTACACGTTGAAGCCCATAAATATAGACCTGACACCATTTGCCAAGCAATCGGACCCAATGCCTTTCAACTTGACCTTTCAGATCTGCTTGGCATCCACAATATCATCAATGTGAGAAAGTTCAAATCGTACAAGCTATCTCACTTATAGGAGGAGATTTCTATCATTCATCCTAAGACCACCATTCCCAATTTCCAAGAACCATTGACCAAAGATATTTTGCTTGAAGTTCAGACCCGCACCAATTGCAAAAACAGAACAACTGTATACCATGTCAGCCAAAAAGGAACTCTGCCAAATCAAACCAAATGGTTCTTTGAGTCAGCTTTCCCAAAGAAGTTCCCAAATCTCATGTACAAATTGGGGTCAATTTCCTCAAAGCAAGAAGGAAATTATGAGGGCATACCTTGTATTTACAAAGTAAACTATATTCCACATGCAAGTGTGCTAATAGAAAGAAAATAAATGTAAGACAGTTGTATAAATAGCTGACAGCTAGAACAACTGTAAAAGGCAGATAGCAATGAATTTAAAAAAAAGAGAGAGATGGCTGTAAACGGTAGAAAGCATTGAACTAAAAAAAATGGATAGCAGGAAAAGTGAACATAATAATCAAATTAAATTAAGTTAAGCACATTGAATCTCTTAACTTAATCCTAAGAATTAACTTGTCTATTTCAACATTCTGTTTGCTTTAATTAGGAAATGCATTGCCCATCTAATCAACTAATCGAAGCTTAATTCAAAATCAGCTCCCTCTATTCCGCCCTAACCTGAAACAGAATTCATTCTTTAGTTACCAAATTATAACTCCCTTATTGTGAAAAGTTTTCACAATCCATAGTTTAGCTTTCAATACATTTATAGATAGTTTGACCTTCAAGAGTTCAAAAGAACGTGAATAGGCTGTAATGTAAAGTTCTGATTTTACAAATCTTAAGAATGTGCAATCTTACAAATCTGAAGAATTTTGAATACATTCCAAGATAAGTAATTGAGCTTCAAGAGTTCAATAGAATGCGTATAGGCTGTGGTGCAAGATTATGGTTTTACAAATCTTAAGATTTTCAAATATATTCCAAGACAAGCGCTTGATCTTTAAGAGTTCAAAAGAAAGTGTATAGGCTGTCATGTAAGATTATGGTTTCACAAATCTTTAAGAATTTTGAATGCATTCCAAGATAAGTGCTTGACGCTCAAGAGTTCAAAAGAACGAGTATAGGTTGTGTTGTGCGTTTACGGTTTTAGAGATCTTAAGAATAAAGTACAATCTCAATTTTTTGACTAGCAGTACACCTTTAAAAGCTCAAAAGAATATGAATAAGCAGTTTGTGTAATGCAGTTCAAGATTATCTTTTATTGCATTTGAAGATAAAGCTTGACCTTCAAAACTTAAAAATAATGTATATGGACTGTGGTATAGTTTTATGAATTTTAAGAATGTGGTCCAAGCTTATCCTAAACGTTATTACAGATAATTCGGAATGCATTTTTTTTAAATGATTTGCATCAATTACTAATGAATTTAGAGAAGCTGCCATTTGATAAAAGAATTAAATTAGGGAAACGGCCACTGCATTGCTTCAAGGGACGCACTTCGTCTGGAGTTCAGTTGCCACACAAACTCCACAATTTCAAAATAGCCACCCATTAAGGATTCAGGAAAGAAGGGAAAGAAACCCACCATTCTCACCAATATAAGTGACAGCTCCAGGGTCTGGTCTGGGTACTGAATAGCGCTCAAACACATGTGCCTTTATTCCCCTCTCCTGCAATCCCAGAGCCAAGGCTAACCCTGCAAGCCCACCACCCACAATGCATATATCCACGTTCATACACTCCGCTGCTCTCTCCATAATTTTCCTTCACAGAAACGAACACGCACAAAACGTGTATGTGTCTCGCCTAAAAGAACAGTAGATATACAACGTGTATATATCTTATTTGATTTTTCTGGTCCCGTTTTCAGTGATGTTAATTTTAATTGTCAGCAGGGGTACTTCCCTATTTGGTGACTCGGCTCACGTGGTTCTCTACCCCTATTGTTATGCACGTCAGACTGCACATTTTGACCGTATTTAGTGAAAAATAAGAATAGAATGTATTTTTTATTTTGTCAAAAGCATTCTGCTGGTCTAATTAAATAAACCAGAGACAGGAAAATCCAAACTATGGGTAATGAACTTGGCTGTCAACGTATTCGCTTGTCTTTTTTATTAACTTCAACTTCACAGTAGTTAAGTTTATTTTATAAATCAGTATAGATATTTTAATTTTAAAAGTTTGGAGAGATTAATGTTGAATTTTTAATGTAAATCTATCTAAGATTTCTCTTATCCACAATTTTATTAAATTATTTATTATTTCATAGATTATAATATAAATATTAATATTTTCAAAGTTGTATGAAAATAAATTATTGTTTCAATAAATTTTAATCTTATTTAATTTTTAGATATATAACATTTCTAATTATGTTATTTTTAAAGAGATATTTTTCAAATTATTTTATTTATGTTTTCAACATAAAAGATTTATTAATTTTAATTGCTAGGAATTTTTCTTTAAAATTAATTGAAAGATCTAAATTTTTTATACACTTTAAAATTGTGATGAAAAAATAAAATATTTCAATTTAAACACTAACTTGTAATATAATAAATTAAACAAAGAAAACTTAATTTAACTATACTATCACTTTACTCTTGACAACACTGAATTTTTTTCCTACTTTTTTTTTATATTAGGAGTAAAAGTATATTTTTGAAATGGACCAAACCCTTTTACAAGTGGGACATAAGACCATAGCAAGTCCCAACCACAAAGCCAATAAGAAACAAGATTTCATGAGAAATGGATTACCACAACATTAACCAATAGAAAAACTCAAACCTAACAACATAATTACAACACAATGATAGCAAAGAAAATGAACTAGAGGACATCAATTTCAAGATTTTTATTGTATTGTCTTCTTATGTGAAACCCTAGTTTTTCTACATGACCTCGCTATTCACATTGATAACCTCTTTCTCATTGAAATTTATTTTGGATTTGATCTTTTTGCTTGGACCTCACCATCCCGTTAATCTTTTCTCTTGAGCATGCAATCATGTAGCATGGTGATGCTAGTTATAAATTTCTTGATGTAGTCTTGTTGAATTGCACAACATTATCCAGGGAAGAAAGTAATACCTATTTTTTCCTTTATATATGTGCCATTCTCTTTTTGAGATCAATGATGTCTTCAAGCATGAGGTTGGAATTTTTTATGTTTTCTCATTCCTTCTCCAAGAATTTGATACTAATGTAAACTTTAGGTTCTCCTTTTATTTGTTTGTGAAGGGTTGAGATCCTTTCCTTTAATCTTTCATTTTCATTCTTAAACCATCTTAGGATGTTGTGGTAGATCAAAATTATCCTCCAAGTCCATGAATCCGTCTACTAGACCTTCACAATTGCTACAAGTAATTTTATCCTTTCATTCATGTTCAATGTTGTTCTACTCATATTTTTTTAAAGTAGCATTATTGGGTTCAACTTTAAGGAAGACAAACCATGCTCTAGGGTGTCCCACTTCCACCAAGGATTTACCCGTGTGCTTGTTAAAGGGTTCATTGATACAAAGGACTGGAGAATCCATGGAATAAGGTGAGAAAGTTTGGGGTTGGATGCAAGGTGACCACCAAAAGTGGTGAGCAATTCAAGTTTAGAGTCCAGGCATTTGATAGTAGGAATTTAAGTGTTAACAACGTGACACTCGGGGATTAATGTGTAATGTCCCCTTTCTAATCTATGGCAGTGATTATCATGAATAGCCTATTCCTCAGGTTCCCATAGGCTAATATGGTTGGTTAGGGGACGCCTTAGCTCTTGGTGACATTTTCAAGATTTTAGGAGTATCTTTTTGGCACTTTCTGGAGCTTTTTCAAACATTTGGTCTAATACTCACTATTTTTAGTAAGTCACCTCCTATGCATCGACCTTGTATTTTCATGTTGATCTTTACTCAAGATGCTCAATTACAATATCCAATGTTGATTTGGTGAATTTCTATGACTTGGGAATTTAATTTAAAATAACATTAATATTATAAAGTTAAATTAAATATTTAACTTTACGTTATTTTAATAATTTTAAAAGGTGACTTTTTGGGAGACATAAGGAATGTTTTTAAAAGGTAAATATTTTATCTTCGTTAAGTGGGATGCCCAAGTGGGAGACATAAGAAAAAATTTAAAATTAAATAAAGTATGTTATTTCTCTAAGATAAGGTGTGGGGTTTTGGAGAGGATACAAAAGCATTTTGAGGGTCATTTCAAAAATATGCTTGAATAATTTTCTTGAGGAGAACTCATAGGTTTTATAGCAACAGCTTTGTAAGGATGAAAACCCTTGGAAGGATCACCCACTTCAATTATGAAAGATCAATCCTGGTGGATCTATTTACAAGCAACTTCATTGGGAGCTATTTGGAGTTTCATTGCTCAATTTTTAGTGGGGTTTCAAGGGGTTGCATATAAAAAAATGATGAGCAGATTTGAGAAGGGCGAACAAAAAATTTGAAGCACCATTTTCAATTCCAAACCCTTCCTTTTTTTTGGTCTTACTCTTCCTAAACATGTTGTACAGCTACCTAGGGGGCGTGAGGGTTTTGAGGCTAAGTGCCTAGCTTGGGAATAGATTTTGGGGGTCTTTGGAGGTGCCTAGGGTGGAGAAAAGCTCAGCAATTGCTAGGGAAGTGAACCAACAAGTTGTAGAGATTTTAGTGATTTTTTGCATTTACAGGTTGTTGGTCTAAGTCTAGAAATTTCCAATTTGTAACAATAGATTTTGGGTATGTCATGTCATTCTAAGTGATTTATGGTCATTAATATGATGTTTAAACCTTTATTTTAACAAAATATTATGACTATAATAAATCTGGAATAGTTTTTGTTCATTGTCATTTCCAAAAAGAGTTATTTCAGTTATTTTTATTGTAAGAAAATTTCATTGGTTGTGTTATTGTTATTTTCTCAATGCATTTATCTTACAATCAAGCTTCAAGTCAAAACAAATCAAAAAACAATCTTTTAGAAAAGATTAAAAACTAGGGTGCATATTACATAATGTTGTGGAGGGACTAGTAGAAGCAAGGTTGGGGCTTCACTTTCTCAATGATTTGGACTTGATACATGGGTGTGGGTGGGGAATTTTTCCTTTTTCTACTTCAAAAAGTTGGTAAATAAGGTTTTGATGAAGGGGAAGGTCAACATTGTAAAGTAGAACATCTTGCACACATTGTTCAAGAAACATGAGGAGGTAAAAAGGGAAGCTAATAAGTCCCTTCCTAAAATAATTAAGTAGGGGAAAATGGTATGGAAATATGCATTTGTAATGACCTTCAAGGGAAAATTATTATATCAAGTTGATACATACTTCATCCCATAGTGAAGGGAGAGCCTCACAAAGATAGCCAACATAGAATTCCACTAGTTTCTCCTTACCTTTGAGAAAAGTGTTTATATGTTCTTTATTCTTAGATTTTTTGACTTTGTAGATTTTTAATACCTCCATGGACATTCCAATGATAGAAACAATTCCTTCTTTCATAGCTTTGAAACTAATCCCTTTCATGGAGACCACCCTAGCCTTTAATGACTACGTAAATCCATTAGAAACAACAAGATCATAATTATTGATACATTCAAGGAAGGGAGTCAATAACCCTTTACACAAAATGTTTTAAATATTGGAATTCTTCTTAACTCCATAGAATGAAGGCTCAATGTGAATTGTATTGCCTCTCATGGTTGATGTAGAGCTTCCCCTATGTCCAATAAACTAATGTAGATAGCATACATACAACTTAATGAACCTATAGATCCAAAATTAAGCAATTCATTGTCCTAGAGGTGTTTCATTTAAATTGTCAACCAAAGAATCATAATCTTGAGGATGATGTTGACACTATATGTGCAGGTGAGAATCCTAAACTCTCCTAATCAATTGAGTACAAAAAAGTGAACAAAAGAAATTCCAATTAAAGGTGACTTAACAAAATTAACTCCTAGGTAGAAAATAAATAAAGTAAATACTAATTGTTATAAGCAAATATAGTAATTGCTATGGGTGACTATTCCTACACAAATTATAACTAATGACTCTCTATGCTACAACATGGGTTAAGAACAGATAATTTCCTAATAGAATTCAACACAATGTTAATTAGAATTACAATTCAAAAATTAACTAATAATATAAACTAAAATGGATTATGCAATACCTCAAGTGGCCCTTGCTTGAGCTATTTCAATCCACAATGTCTTCCTTCAAATCCTAACTCGAAGATTCATGAAAATTGAAGTATCTTTATTTATTATAATTTGAGCATACACAAACTTACGAACAAGGAATCTAATAACAAGATTTAGACTCAATTTATTTCATGGAAAAATCTAGCCACTTGATCTCTCAAATGATCATCCATTACAAAATCTATGAGAATCCTCTTATTTCATAACTGAAAACAAACTATGAGCAACTAGTAACTCTTCCAAAAACTTAGGAAGAGGACCAAGTCTTAGCTTAACAAAAAAATAAAATAAAGTGTAAGTAAGAGTATAAGACTCTGATAAGGACTCTACATCAATCAAGAAGATTGTTATAATTGAGAGTGTGCCTAACAAGATAAACTTTATTATAATTCGCTATCCATTGTTAGAACAAGCCTCTTCTTTCTTCTGCATTTTTACTAATAATAGAAAGTGAAAAGGAGTGATCCATGAATATTTCATGTTCACATCCTCATAACATCACCTGCATCAGCTTCAAGGAAAAATGCACATGTTGTTGATCAACCCCTCTGCTTGTGGCGGACCAACATCCTTATGTTGCAAGTTAAAAATATTTTTCTTATAGGTTAACAAGTCCTTCACTACAAGGGTTAGTCTTATTCTAAAGGTATTTTTCATTATTTAAAAATTATAATTAATCATAAAAATATACTAAATTCTGAAAACATCCAAATATCACATAATCATTCATCAACATAGTATATCATCTTCAATTCTTTTAAATACTTAAAGTATACGAAAAGGTTTGGAAATGTCTTTGAAACTTGGTAGAAATAAGATTAAAAAAATCATGAAAGTTAATCAAGGAAACTGGACATTTCTAGGACTCACCATCCCCCCCAACTTGACATTTTGCTTGTCCTCAAGTAGTTTAGGGTCTTTGGATGTCTTACAACGCAAATTCTATGTAGTCCATGTTGGGAAAATGTGTCTCAACCTTGCAAATACATAAGGCATTGTTGATACATCAATGTGAGGGGGCGCAAGGGGTGATAGCCCCCTTGTGAGGGTTTGGCAGCCACACACCCCAATGCGGGTTCGGGGGCAACGCCCCCGAAAGCCATATTTTATGTATATTTTATTATTGTAAATCTAGACCATCCATCATTAGGTCTTAGATCTGACGGTTGATATTTTGTTGGATTGACTTGCCCTACAAGGAAACCCTATTTTATTAGGGAATTGTATTACGGTTGTGTATTGTGATGTATTCTAAGAGTCTAATAGTGGTTGTGTTGCCTCTAGATCTCTGGTTGGTGATACTCTTGTAAGAAGCTTTCTCTGCAAGTATATTGTAATCTTTGTGATTTATGAATAATATATTGGGTGGCTTTTGGATTGTGTGGTTTTTCTCTCGAAAGGGTTTTCCCCACATAAATCACTATGTTGTGGTATGCATGATATTTATGTTTATTTATGTTTAAGTATTTGTAATTGTTGAAAAGATCTATAATTTTTTGCATTATTCTCCTCTCAAGATTAGTGTAGGAAGTTGTTATGCTACCTTAGCTTCCTTACAAGTGGTATCAGAGCCTGATCACCTTTGGTTTTAGTTATGGTTCAAGTTGGATTTTTTGAACTAATCCATATTTGAGAGGGAGCTTGTGCAGAAGACACTTTGTGATCTTGTTACAGGAATTTTCAAATGGCAAGTTCATCAGGGAGAATAGAGGTGGATAATTTTTTTTGGAAATAATTTTGATATGTGGAAGTTGAAGATGGAGTATCTATTGATAGATCAAGATTTGTGGGATGTTGTTGATGAGAAGGTTTCAAGGCCTATAGATCCTACTTTGGCTACTCAATATGATGTTATGGATTGAAAAGCCAAGGGTCTAATCAGATTGTGCTTGGCAGACTCTATTTTAATCAATGTCCATGAAGAGACCTTTACATAGAAACTATGGAAGAAGCTTTGGTGAGATGTATCAAGCCAAATCTTTAGTAAATAAGATTTTCTTGAGGAAGAAATTGTATTCCTTGAGAATGGAAGAGGGTGGATGAATTAAAAACCACCTAGAAGCATTAAATATGTTGGTGGCTCAATTGGAATTAGTTAGTGTCAAAATGGATGAGGGGGAGAAATGTCAAATCTTGCTTTGTTCTTTGCTTGATTCATGGGATTCACTTGTTATGGCTATTGGGAGTACTTCTGCTATATTCAAGACTGAAGATGTGGTGGGTTATTTTCTTTCTAAAATGATGAGGAGGAAGGTATCCATTAGTGCCAAGGAAGCCCTGAATGTTCATGGAAGACCTAAGGAAAAAGGCAAGAAGATTAAGAAGCATGATAAATCCAAGTCCAAGGGGAGATTGAAATCTCCTGGAAATTCCAAAGTTATTTGTTGGAACTGCGGTAAGCTTGGACATGTTTGTAAGGAATGCAAAGAAGAAAAGGAGAAGATAAAGAAGAGATTTTATTCTTATTTTGAGTTTGAGAAGGAAGATGGTGGCATATTCATTGTAGCTTTGGCAACTCATGTAGGTAATGATGCATGGTTAATTAACTCGGGTGCATCTTTCCATATGACCTTTAATAGAGATTGGGCTTTTGAATATTAAGAATTTGATGGAGGTAAGGTGTACTTGGGTGATGATTCTTATTTAAACATTGTTGGTTGTGGTAAAGTTAAAATTAGGCTTCCTGATGGTAGAATAAAAAAGATTAATGACGTGTTGCATATCCTTGGTTTAACACAAAAATTGTTATATGTGAGCAAACTAATAGATGCGAGTGTGTAGGTAGTATTTTTTGGTGCAGGATGCAAGATGGTTAGAGGTGTTATGGTGATTGCTAGAGGTATCGAATATGGCACATTGTATAAGCTTGATGCATGCACTGTTGAGTGTAATAGTACTTCTATGAAGAGCAATTTTGTGGAAGAAGTGAAGGTTTCACCTTCAACAAATGGTCATGGCTTTTGGGTATCCAAGGGTACTCTTTCTTCTGAATCAAAGTTACCTGTAGAGAAAACTATATTATGGCACCAGAGACTTAGCCACATTGGAGAAAAGGGTCTAAGGACCTTGAAAAATAAAAACCTTGTTGAAGGTTTGTCTGATTGTAAACTTGAATTTGATTTCTATGAGCATTGCATTTATGGAAAACAAAGCTATGTTCAGTTTTACTCAAGTTCTCATAAATCTTGTGGTACATATTGTATTTTATTCATTCTAATGTGTTTGGTCTTGTAGATGTTCCTTCAATTAGAAAATCCACATATTATGTTTCATTTATTGATGATTATAGTAGGACATGGGTATATTTTCTAAAGAGTAAATCTAAATTTTTTAGTTGATTTAAAGAATTTAAAGCAATGGTTGTGTTGCAGACTAGAAAGAAAATAAAATGTTTGAGAACTAATAATGGTGGTGAATTTTTCTCTAATGATTTTGATAAATTCTGTAAAGATTGTAGTATTCATAGACAAATGAAAACTCTGTATTCTCCACGGTAGAATGGAGTTTCAAAAAGAATGAACAAGACACTGATGGAGAAGGCTAGGTGTATGTTGAGTGTGTTGGTCTAGAACAAAGGCTTTGGTTCGAAGCTATTCTCACTACTTGCTACTTGATTAACAAGTCTCCTACATCAACTCTTGTTGATAAGACGCCTATAAAGGCATTGTCAGGTCACAAGCCTTCATTAAGACATCTTATAGTTTGTGGTTGTGAAGCATATGCACATGTGCTAAAGGGGAAATGAACAAAGTTGGAGAACAAGGTTATGAAATGTATCTTCACCGGATACAGTTATGGTGTGAAAGGATATAAGATTTGGGATCTTGTTGCACAAAATGTAATACATAGTAGAAGTGTTATTTTTAGAGAAACTAGCCTTCTTCTATTACATTCTAGAACAAAGTAAACAGGAAGATGTGATTCAATTCTCTTCTACACCTAAGAAAGTTGAATCGAGGTCCATGGATAAACAAGAAGTTGAGGAGAGCTCATCTAGCTCAGAATATTCAGAAGAAGAGGAAGAGCCTCCAAATCAACTTGTTTGTAGGTCTACAAGGCATAGAAAACCACCTGAAAAGTATTCACCTAATGATTAGAGATATATTTTTGCTTTGAATACTAACATGGATGAACCCAGATCGGTAGAAGAGGCATTAGGTATGAATGATGCAAAATCCTAGAAGATTGTTATGAATGAAGAAATGGCAGCTTTGAAAAATAATGATACATGAAATCTTGTACCATTACTTTAAGGATGAAAACCTATTGGTTGCAAATGGGTGTTCAATAAAAAGATTGGTTCAAATGGAGGTATTGAGAAGTACAAAGCAAGGTTGGTTACAAAAGGTTACTCTCAAGTTGAGGTTGTTGATTATGGTGAGATATTTTCTCCTGCTGCAAAAATGGCATCCATTAGATTTTTGTTTTCTATTGTTGTTGCTTATGATTTAGAGGTTGAGAAAACAGATGTGAAAATTGCTTTCCTTCATGGTGACTTGGAGGAGGATATTTATATGACATAGCCAGGGCACTATGTGGCGAAAGGTAAAAGTAAATTGGTTCACAAATTGAAGAAATATTTGTATGGCCTAAAATAGAGTCCTAGGATGTGGTACCAAAAATTTGATACATATGTGTTGAGTTTGAGATTTGAGCGTTCTAAATCAAATCATTGTGCTTATTATAAAACTGATGGTGATCGTTTCCTATTTATTGCATTATATGTTGATGATATGTTATTTATTGGTAAAGGGAAAGGTATGATTTTAGAATTGAAATCTCAACTTGCTGCTAAATTTGAAATGAAATATCTTGGTGTAGATAAAAACATTCTTGGGATGGAAATTAGAAGGGTTAGAGTGAAAAAATATCTGACTTGGACAACGTAAGTATGTCAATTCAATTTTATAGAGGTTTAATATGCAGGATTGTAGACCATTGTGTGTTCTTATTCCAATTGGAACAAAGTTATCTATTTCAGATTGTCCAACATCCCCTTTAGAGATGGAAAACATAACCAGAGTGCCTTACCAAAGTGCAGTTGGAATTTTAATGTATGTTATGGTTTGTACTAGATCAAACATTTCCCAAGCAATGGGAGTTCTTTCCAGATATATGTCTAATCTTGGTAGAGTTCATTGGGATGCAGTTAAAAGAGTCTTCAAATATTTGCATGGTACCTCAAATTATTCCTTTTGTTGTCATAGTAATATGACTGAAGACAAGATTTCCCTTGATATTCATGGTTATGTGGATTCAGACTAGGAAGGTGATGTTGATAGCAAATGATCCACAAGTGCCTATGTGTTTACTTTATTTGGTGGAGAAATTAGTTGGATGAGTAAGTGACAGGTTGTGGTTTCTTTGTCCACTATTGAAGTTGAGTATATGATAGCTACTCATTCTTGTAAAGAAGCCATTTGTCTTAAGAGATTTTTTTTCAGATATTGGAATAAAACAAGGTGCAATGACAATTTATTGCAATAGTCAGAGTATGATATGTCTAGCCAAGAACCTAAAATTTCATGCCAGGACCAAGCACATTGATGCACAATATCATTTTATTAGAGATATGGTCGAAGATGGTAGGGTGAAGTTGGTTAAGGTAGATACTTTGATGAATGTCCATGATTCTTTAATTAATACTGTAAGCACAGATAAGTTCAAATGGTGTTGAGAGACTATGGTCCTTTCGACCCCTAACAATTAAGAGATGATGTTTATACACTATCTCATTTCTTTTACAAGAAGTTCAACAAGTGGGAGATTTGTTTGGAAAATGTGTCTCGACCTTGCAAATACATAAGGTATTTTTGATACATCAATGCGGGGGGAGGTGCAGGGGGAAACCCACCTATGGGGGTCTAGGAGACTCATCCCCCAGGTAGGTTGTCTAAGGGTCGTGCCCCCGAAAGGCACATTTTATGTATATTTTATTATTGTAAATTTGGATTGTTCATCATTAGGTCTTAGATCTGATGGTCGATATTTTGTTGGCTTGAATTTCCCTAGAAGGAAACCCTATTTTATGAGGGCATTGTATTATGACTATTTATTGTGATGTATTCTAAGATTTTGATAGTGGTTGTGTTGCCTTTGGACCTCTAGTTGGTGATACTCCTATGAGAAGCTTGTTCTGCAAGTATATTGTAATCTTTGTGATTTCTAAATAATATATTGGGTGGATTGGAGTGTGGGGTTTTTCTCCCAAAAGGGTTTTCCCCACATAAATCATTGTGTTGTGGTATGCATGATATTTATGTTTATTTTTGTTTAAGTTTTTGTAACTATTGAAAAGATCTATAAATTCTTGCATTATTCTCCTCTCAAGATAGTGTAGGAAGTTGTTATGCTACCTTAGCTTCCTTATAGTCCACTGTGTTAGTGACTCCTTCACCCTGCTTCATATAGAACCCTCTCTGCTCTAATATTCTCTCCCATCTAACATCCTCTCTTGCTCCTATCTCCTCTCTTCTTGTCCAATGTGGAATTGCTAAAGAGAAGAGGAGGATGAAACATTGGGGGAAACTAGGTAATATGATTTTCAAGGGAGGTTGTGATGTATCTGTGGGCTATTTTTAACTATTTCCAAGTAATTGAAGATTGAATGATGCTCCTTTTTTTTAGCTACTGGGTTAACTCCTTTCATCTATCCTCTGAGAAGGTAAGTTAGATTCTCTTCCTGTCCCTGTCACTAGTTCTTGAAATCTTTTATAATCCTTCTCCTTGCATTCCAAAATATTTTTCTCCACCCACCATCTTACTACTAGGTCAAACACATTCCTCCACCATCCCTCTAGGATCTTTTGCC
>VDFB02049682.1:0-11716 GCA_007258455.2 Sequoia sempervirens
TCTCTTTTCTTTTCAACACCACAATAATTTTACCCGTAAAACACCCAACCCAAAACTACAACTAACTTCATTTTTGTGAGAAATCCCTCGTAGTACATAATTCCCTTTCCAAAATAATAAATCAAAATAAAATATCAATAAAGCTCTTCTGCTTTCTTTTCTCAAAAATCCCCTCTTCTAATTGGTCCTTTTTCCAGCTTTTAAAAGCACACTTATCTACAGTTTTTAATTAAAATAATTTATTTAATCAGATATTATCTCCACATGATTTTCTAATTTAATATTAATAAAAAGATAATATTTAAATTATCCTTATCAATATTCATTTAATTTAGTTATTATCAACAATATTAATTTAAAATAATTATTTACTCTTTTAATAAATTAATTCACTTTTAATTACTATATATTTAAATTTAACATTCAACTAACACACAATTAAATCAAAACAACTAGACAACTTTAATCAATTATCTTATAAAATAAGGTTAATTAAATAAACATGAACCATAAATAAAATGAATACTTCAATCAATCAAACTACACGATCAACGAGAATGAAAACTTCAGTCATGACACAATGACTCACAACAAACGACGGACTTGGGACGGGGACACTTCCAAACCTACTCCCTTTTTCAACATTTTTACCTGTTGGGTTAATTTATTGCTCGCCCTGTCCTGTCCGAAGCAGGTGGAATCGAGACTTAATCCTGCAATCCTGCATCCAAATAAACGTCAAGTAGCACATGTATATATATATAGTCGAACATCCTATCGTGAGAAGGAATTGCAGTGTAGCAGGGCACTCGTGAACGAGTGATGCTACACTGTCCTCTCACCTAATCTATTCTAACAATTACCATATCAATAACAAACTAACATTTCTAACCAAATTGATCATAAGATAACATTATACTTAACTACTGCATCATAACTAATTACTAAACCATTGCATTATAAAATAATACTGAATTCAAATCACATGATCACCATAGGATTATCACATCGACATATAAAACATTCGAGAGAAAGCATTGCATAATAAAATAATCCAAACCCTACATACAGAGTATCATAAATCATAATAATAATATCAATTGTAGCAATCAACTAAACTACGCAACCACACACACCAAATCGATGAATCAATCACCATCACAATTCAGTATCACACTAACACATAAAAGCAAACAATAGTAGTAATAGTATCAGAAACATGGGATTATGGTTTCTCCTTCTGTGCTAGCATATGATGATAAGTTTCTTTAGGAGAAGGTTGGGGAGATATTTTGCATAAGTTTTAATGCTTACTTCTTGATTTGCATGATAGTTTTGGTCTCTCCTCGGGAGTGTAAAGGTGAACAAATGGATTTTTTGGTAGTAGTATCATTATTTGGGCTGACAAACTTATCTCCATCATCAGTGATTGATCCTAATTAGTTAATTCTATTTTGGAGAATGTGTTATAACATTTTTGGATCCTTTAATATCATGTAATAATCCATAATTGTTTCTCTTGTAAATATTATACAAATTGGATATGGCTAGTGAGATATCAAGCATTTCTTATAAAGATTATCTTGGAGTTGACCTAATAAAGGTTTTGAGTTTTTGCAGTGGATATATATAGAAGATCAAATTCATTTGTGAAAATTAGAGTTGGTTTTTAGTGATGAGAGTGTAGAATGCAATAAGGTGAAGTGTCTGAAATTAGTGTGAAGAGATAATTGTGCACAATAGTGACTACATATTCAACATGTGTTAGATGCTTCTTCATAGTAGTTCATAATCAATTTTTCTCTTTCTAATTTTCATGTATCCTGCTCTGAGATAGTGAATCTCATTAGGTCCTTTGTATCTTGCTCTAAGGTTGTATACCTTAGTCTACAAGTCCATAGGCAGTGAGCCTTAAACATTGTAATTCTTATTAGCAGTGAGCTACATATATTGTGAGTTTATCCTCACCTTGGTTTTTTCTTCATTGGGTTTCCATGTAGAAATCTTGTTGTCTCTTTGTGGTGCATGTGTTATCTTCTAGTTAATGTGATGTGTTATTAAACTACAAATATAAATAATTAAGTTTTAATATATGTTGATTCACCCCCCCTCTCAACACATCATTGTGTTCAACAATTCATGCACATACAAAAATTATTTAGTGATCATGTTCACTACACACACTAGATCAATGAATATTCCCCTTGTGGGTTTATCATTTATTCTACTAGTGATGTAAAAGGACCATTAGGCGCATGTAGAGAAGCATCAATATGTGTAAAACTAATATTTGGTAAGTTATTTTATTTTTGTGAGGATGAGTATCAATCATGTTAATCATATCAGGTATGTTGTCAACATCCTCTTCATTATCGTTTTCTTTGACAAGATTAGTTGAATGAGTAGGTAATGGATTGGTAAATATTTTAAAGTTTTGATTAGGTGGAGCTACTAATTTTTTCCCTTTATTGTTTACACCAACCAAGTGGATCATATTAGAATTTATGAGGTCTTGTACTTCGTGTTTAATATGCACACATATTTTTCTATTATATCCAAGTGTACAATGATATTAACAAAAGGATTTTACATTAAAGTTAGGAGGTAATGGTTTTGTGGTATCAATAGGATAAATAGGAGGAAGTTGGATCATGTCCTTATTAAGCAATTGTAACATAATAAAGTGAGAGAATTGAGAAATTGTAGAAATATTCTATCTCTT
Organism: Sequoia sempervirens; assembly: GCA_007258455.2. NCBI lineage: Eukaryota > Viridiplantae > Streptophyta > Pinopsida > Cupressales > Cupressaceae > Sequoia > Sequoia sempervirens. Next base: position 2,723 of record VDFB02049682.1, read on the forward strand.
GGCTTAAATTGATATGGTGTTGTAGATGTAGTAGCAACTTGCACTTGAAGGTTATTTTATGATTGAGGAGTTTTATTTTGATGAATATTTTGCTTTTCTTCTTAAATGATTGGTAGTTAGATTGAGGACCGGCTTTAGATTTATTATTAGGAGTTGATGAAGGTGTGCCTTCATATTTGTTAATTAAGATTTGGTAATCATGAAGAGCCATACATAAATGTGTGAATGATGAATTTTTCACATAATATCTTATCTCGAATGTTAGGTTGTATTTTTCCAATAAAGAATCTTTGTATATCGACATCTAGGAGGGAATGTGAGATTTGTGAATAAAGACCTTGGTATCATCCAATAAAATCACTTTTTTCTTAGGTCCTTGTTTACAATGGACTAAATTAGTGAATGAAACTTGAGGTCCAATGCTTGCTTGAAAATCTTGAAGGAATTCATTAACAAGTTGTGTAAAGGAAGTAATCGAATTATTAGGCAATGAAAAAAATCAATCTAAGGCCTTGCATTTCAATGATTGAGGAAAGATTTTAGCTAAGACAACATGTTCAAAAAGGAAATCATTACATAGAGAAGTAAAATATGATACATGATTATTGGAATCTCCTTTTCTAGCATACTTCTCAAAGTGAGAAATCTCAATGTTTCATGCAATAGGTGTTTATAAGATAGAAAATGATAATGGACTACATGTGAGATATGTTGGAGGGTTAGCATTGGATTGACTTTGATTCATGTTTAAAATTCATTGTTGTAAGGATGGCATATTTTGTAAAATTTTATTTGTTACACTTGATCACTTGGTGATAGTTTTTGATAATGTGTGGAGTGTGTAGGACTATTAGTAATGATTGGAGGTTTATTGTTTTGAAATTTGATGAGAGGTGAAGAAATGGAGGTGTGGTGGATGAAGGAATACAACTATAAGGATTCCCACAAGAAATCCCTAAACTAGAGTTAATACCATTACTATATTATGTGGTTGATGCTAAAACCAAAGGGGTGAAAGTAGGAATAGAAGGTATTATCATAGGAGAGGAAACTTTTTTTCTTATTTGATTTTGAGCATTAGTAAGGGCTTGAGCACAACTAGTTGTTGTAGGGATATTTGCATCCACTATATGAGGTAGGCTACACAACACTTTTATACTTTGTGAATCATCGATTAACTTTCTAAGGTTATCCATAAGAGGAATTATTTCTCTAATCAAGGATTCAGTGCTTAAGAATAGTTGAAGGCTCTATATGTCATTGTCCAATTGTTTAAGCTTATCTTCAAGGACATGTGCAATAGTAGTTTCCAAGTCCACATGAATAATTGGTGATGAAGTACCTAAATAGGAAAATTAGGAGTAGGGAGAGGATCATAGATAGATTGTGTAGATGCAATTCCTTAAGTGAAAGAGTTATGAAACTCAAACCCGACACCTAGTGTAATTACAACATGATAAGCCATAAGTCTATAACTATGTCTTATAGGAGTATTTGATATGGTACATTAGGTTGTGAAGATCATAAATTGATTACAATATTCAAGACACTTAGTGTTCATATAATGAGGGGAAGAATTGATGACGATGACAAAAATAGACATAAATCTCATAAACAAAAAATAGGTTTGCATAGAGGTTATAGAGACAACACTATGACTAAAATTTGGAGTGAAATTAGTAGGACAAGGGTGAGGGTGCCGTAGACCAATGATGTAAACTTTTGCAAGTTTAAAGATCTAGAAATATTATACAATGTTTAAAGGTATAATTTTATACAGGTTCAGATCTGACACCCAACATAATTCTAAAAATACAAGAAAATGTAATTTGTTTACATAAAGCACATGTATGCATGAATTTTGCGTAATGTCATAAATTGTCACCCTTGACAATTTCACACTAGGTTTAGCTCCCCCTTATGTTCCTAGACTTAACTATGCTTATAAATTTCTCATTTATAGTCATTTCAAGAATATTGGGATAAAATGGAAATTACTATTAAATATTCATTTAACGACATGAAAAGCCCCAAAATAGGTCTAGTCTATGGTGCCCATGCCCTTGACTAGCCTATTTTGGCCCAAATTTAAATATGTTATTATCAACATTTTTATATTTATGAATTTAAATTTATTTATTGGATCTTCATAATTAATTTTGTGAGAAATGAATAAATGCATATAAATACAAGTATTTTTCACCATTTAAATATCTAAGAAAAAATATAGCAATTGGAATTAAAAATTGGAGCATCCTAAGAGAAGTCAAGAGTAGAATAAGTAGAATTACTATAGCATCATTTTAGTCTAGCACCATGCCAGTAATGCATCAAGTTTATGAGTAATATTGTTCATGTTTTTGTGTTCATTTGTTTTGTGAGTACTAACACATGCATGACCTTCAACCAAGCATCCAATTCTCCTTGCATGAGATGTTCTCATGACTTCAATCCATCAAGGAGCTCATATATGAGGTGGTAAGTTGCAACACTTGTCAATTTATCACTTGTTTTATCTATTTTGCCTCTACCTTACCAAGGGTAAACACTCTTTACATCATCATTATTTTTATGGAGGTGGGAAAACCAAAATAGGGTTTGACTTAGGCAATCCCTATATGATACAACCCTTTCTCTCCTTTCTTGTGTGCAAGTGATAAATCTATTTAGAAAATTTAGAAGGAGATTCATGGCCTAATTGCAAGATCAAAAATTCAAGCACCCTATTTCAACAAATTAGGGCAAGGTGAATTATTTATTGTTAGAAGAAATTTCAAAGCTGGAACCCAAAAGGAAGGACCTAAAAATTGTAACCAACTGAGCCCTGTTCAGAGATCTAAAAAGCAAGATTTCTATTCTAGGACACCCACACCCCTGACCACCCAGATTCAACTCAAATTTGAATGTCAGGTTCTTCTATCTCTGCACTTTGCTTCCTTGTAATTTGTTTTTGTGTTTCAGTTCTACATTTTTGTACTTTTATCAGTATGTTGTAGGTAAATTATTGTCCTAATTAACTATTACATCACATACATCACTTCTAAATCAGGTCCAACTCCACTACCACAAAAAAGGGACCAAAATCATAATCAACCATTATGGCTCTTCTATTGAGGATAGTAACCAAGTGGTATTTTTTTATCATTTTTGTGTCCCTAAATGTTATATGGGATAACATGTGATTTAGACCCTAGATCCCCCTTTTTGTCATCACTTTTTTATGTTTCAAAGCAATAAAATGAATGCAATAAGTCTCAAGTTTTTGATAAATGACGATTTCTAGAATGTAAGATGTGGTATCTAACTGAATTTTCCTCTAAAATGTTGAAAATATAATTTTTTTTAATTTTGTGAAATTTAAATCTCTACTTTTTCAATTTGTAACATGAAATGCACTTTGAATGATAACCCTTTCAAACAACCTAAGATTTCACTCAAATTTAAAGAGAGTATATATGTAAATCAAAATCATGTAAATGTAAGATACATCAAGCTCACCAAAATATGGTGTGAGAAAGTGGGTCTAGGGCCTAAATTATACCTTTCCATACATCACTTTTGAAGGACATAAAAATGATCATTAAAGACCACTTGGCTACTATCCTCAATGAAGAGCCAAAAAGGTTGATTAGGGTTTTAGTCTTCTTTAGGAAGGAATGTAAGGATTAAAATATGAATTGATTTGATTTTATAAAATAGGTCAATCATGCAACTACAAAATTTGACGTGAATACAAGAAAAAAAATGATAAGTATCTACTGAGAACAACAAAGTAGATAGAAGATACATAGAATCCAACTATTCAAATATGTATTGAAACTACCTAGTCACTTGGGTGTGGAATTATAAAAATTGATGTGAATAAAAGAAAAACAAAAATGATAAGTAGATACTGAGAAAAATAGAGTAGAGAGAAGATACATAGGAGCTAAGTATTCAAATATGTATTGAAGCTATCTGGTTAGGGGTGTGGGTGCCCTAGATTGAGAATTAGGGTTTTTAGAGTATTTGAACAAGTATCAATGGGTTATAGTTTGTAGGTGCTTCCCTATTGGACTCATCTTCAGAACTTCATTTGCTAATGAATAATTGCCCTTGCCCTAATTTGATGACTAAATACACTTGAATGCTTGATCTCGATGGCGATTCTTCAATCTTCTCTAAATCCACTTCATATTTTCCACGTGAAAGAAAGAGAGGAAAGAAATGGTTGTTCCATATAGGGTATTTCCTAATTCTAATCTCATTTTGGTGTTTCCACCTCTACAATGGCTATGATGATGTTGGATAAAGATTTCTTACCCTAGGTCATGTAGAGGAAAATAGATTAAACAAATGATAAATCACAAGTGTTGCAATTTACCATTCAAATCTTTCCTTGATGGACTGAAGTCATGTCACTCATTTCATGCAAGGAGAATTTGGTGCTTGATTGAAGGTCCTACAAGTGTCAGTACTTACAAATGTAATGAACATAAAACATAAAACAATCTTAGATGATGCATTACTAACAAGAATTTTCACTGACGAAAATGTTGTAAAATAATATTTATTCTGCTCTTGAATTTCCTTGACTACTTTTTAGGATGCTCAATTTGAATTCCAATTGCCTTCTAGGTTTCTTAGGTGTTCAAATGATGAAAAATGAAATGAAATATGCATCCACACAAGATAATTTCAACATAATTTAAATAGAGAAATCAATGCAAATAAGTATTCAAAATCTATATGCAAAAGAATAGACAACATACCATCAAAGATGACATAAGATATACCCTAGGAAATGTTAGAATTGTGAACGATACAAAACACATAATCAAACAATGAATAAAGACACCTTCCACACAAGACAGTGAAAAAAAAAAATATTTTCTATTCCTTAGCAAGAAAAACTTATAGAATGAAAATCTTCCATGATTCTCTAGAGAGATAATACAATGAGGGTTGAGTAGTTATAAGAGTAAACCCTAAATGAGAAAGGGACTAGATTATTGGAACAAAAATATCTACTGAGAGGGGGGCTGAGTCTATAGAGTAATTAAAACTTATCCTTTAACACTTTTAATGCAAATTAGGACATGTAGAGATCACACACACACAAGTATACATAACACCAGATATACGTGGAAAAGACAATATGGGAAAAACCACAATGAGAATAACTGCTAGGATCTACTATCCTAATCTAGCCTCACAACAAAAACCTCACTGGTTAAAATGTTTAAGGGCACCAACCCTAAGGAGACACCAATCCCATGATTTAAGAGCACCAAATCTAAGGAAGCAACTACTCCCTAACTGAGCACCTACTTAACTTTTTGATGGCACCAACCAATCAAATTTATGAAGCTACAACTCCTGATTACAAATGAATCCAAATCTATGTTACAGATGGTTTTTACAACTATTCATTCTCTTCTTCTCTGCTCTACTCATTTATCTTTAGAACATTCTATGTTCTTTACAACTATAGGAGCTTTTCCTCTCTCTGCTGCTAACTTCTTATCAACATACCTCTCTTCTCTTTTGCCTCTCTTCCATTCTCTTCTATTTTTCCACTTTACTCCACTTTTTCACCCTAAATGTGTATTCTAGATGATATATTTCTACATTTGATCTAGGTCTCTCCACATTGTATTTGTTCTACTAGACTCATTCACTTTTTCTTAATTGACAAGTCTTCTTTTCCTTGAGCCATGCACCACCACCAAAATTCTCTGTATTTTTACTGTTTTAGCATGTAGTAAGTCCTAGATTTGATATACATCAAATGAACATTCTCGCATGGTTGAACAACTATCAAATTTTGTAGTCATTTGTGCCTTATTGTCACTATCTATACATGTTAATCAACAATAAAAATACAAGTAAAGTAGTTGCAACAATCAATTTTGTCCTCTATGTCAAATTCCATCATTTGATTGAGAGTTCCACAACTTGACTATTGAGAGAATCGAGTCTTTAAATATGGGTCATAGATTTGCAACTTCACACCATGATCTGATGGTCTTCGTGCAATATTTTTCATCTTTAAAATACAATCGTTTGATCAAATTCCCTTTGAATATGCATCATAGATCTACAATTAAACTTCAAGTGAATATTTTTCTTTGGGCGGGCTTAACTTGAGCTACATCATCATGGACACAATTCATCATACTGCATTCCTGCAAAGCCAAAATGGGGACCCACCATTCTTTCCATGGAATAGCATAAACCATCTAATCTTCTTCTTTAAATGCACACTGTTGATCTGGAATGACTTAGCCTTTGTGCTATGCCAACATCATCAAGGACACATGTAAGTATCTCGTGTTCTCACATAGCCAACATTGGGACCCATCAATCTTTCCGTGAAATGGAAAAAAAGTGTCATCTATCCTGCATACATCATGTGGAACACATGGTGACATTTCACACCATCGCACATTCAACCTTGTCAGAGCGGATCGAAAAGGTAATGTAGCGACAATCGTTGATTTGCTCCCTATTTATCATAGTCATTGGTCTTTGTAAAGTAGAGAACATTGAACTCGATACCACTGGACACATGGTGTGATTTTTTGTTTCCATGATAAAAAAAATTAGGTCTACCAAATTGCGGACATACGGAAACTGTTTGATCTACTTGAAAATATCTTGACAATTTATCATGCTTGGACAAATATTAAACCTGTGGACTTTGGAAATACTAAAGTCCTTTTCGTTTGGTCAATTGATAACTATTAGAACGAAGGGGTCAGTAACACGATGAACTATAGGGCTTAAGTTGTAACTTAAGCAACCTGTTATTGCCTATTTCCAATCAACGCGCAAATATGAAGACTATGTAGCACCATGACTGAAACCCTTATGGTTTTTCTGCAAAACCCTAGCTAGACTAGATATAAAAAATAATTCATTTCTAAGTTCAACACTTATCACTTGGGCTTGTGGACAATATATTTGAGATCTACTTGAAAAACCCATATCATATCTACTATTTGTTTCCTCCGTAACTACTTACATCTTCCTCTTGTAAGACTATGCAACGTTTGTGCAACTTTTGCAATGTTGTTTGATAACATTTGCAACTTTTCATCAATGACCTACATTGTGCAACTGCAAACAATATTTCTATCCTAGTGACCACTGACATTAATGACCATCATGACTGTCCTTTGATGCCCTTTGAGATCAATGACAATCATATTGTCAACAATCTTCCCCTTTTTCATTGATGGCAAAATAAATGCTCTGCTCATTCTCCTAATTGTACTCTTATTGGCTTCTGATGAATGCGAATGGAAGCTCTTCACAACAACCTTTCTCCCTCTTAGGTAATGGAGCATTTGGACATCATTTCTCCAAAACAAAACTTGGACATATAGAGCATTTGGAAAACTTTTCTCCCCCCTTTTATATCAATGGAAAAGGGACTCCTTTTGGACATAATTCTTCTACTTTTGTCCAAACTTTTCCCCCCTTACTAGAAAAAGGAGTTTGTGCAAGAATCTATAACCATCAAGTCATTAGAAATTTGTAAAACCATTCATACTTGACTTGCCTTTCTCTCTACTTCCGGGGATGTGTTAAGGTGATCTGTGATCCTTCCCCTAGACTAATGTCCTATCACTAAGATCTAGTGATGTGAGGAAGGAGCAACCACTCCCAATTTATGTCTCAAATATTCAAATTGCTCTTTGGGAAGAGGTTTGGTGAATATGTATGCAACTTGATCCTGGGTTGGCACATATTGACCTCTTGATTTTCAACTGTTTCTCTTAAGAAGTGATACTTGATTGATATATGCTTAGTTCTGGAATGCATCACTAGATTCTTTGATATGTTAATAACACTTGAATTGTCACAAATAATAGAGATAGGTTCTTTGTACTCTACCTTGATGTCTTTATGTGTTTGCTTCATCCATAATACTTGAGTGCAACATGCCGATACTGCAACATACTCTGCTTCAGCTCTGAACCACATTGTTTCCTAGTACCATTATGTTTTAGACATGGTAGATGATGAGAGGGTGATGCTAGATAAGGTTGAAATTTTATAGAATGTTGTAGATTTGTTAAAAAATTCCAATGAACACATAAAAGTTTAAACCGTGTTGTAAGTCTATGGGCCTCTTAGCTCCTAGTAGTTAGTTTTCAATGTTGGAGTTCCCCTCTGCTCTTTTGTAAAGTGTATGACAAGTGGGAGAATGTTGAGAAAGGTGTCATAAAACTTGCATGTTAAGTTTTACATTTATTTATTTATGTTTATTAATAATTTTTCCTCACATGGAAGAGGGGGCATCCCACTTTTAGGTGACACTTTTGGCCATGTGTCAACTATCTTGTAATGTATGCAAGAAGTTGTCATTATGATGTGTACAAAAGTATCTTATTGTAAGAGTTGGCATAAAATGCTCAATACCATGCAAGATTTGGCTATGGAGGTAGCCACCAAAAAAGTGTAGGACCTTCAAGGTATAAAAATAAATTGTGATAATACACAAGCATTAAACATTCAAATGTATTCAATAAGTGATAATGCATCTATCAATGCTTATAACCCATAAAAAAAACATATTCAATTTCTTTTAATGTCTAAGAATCATGAATTTATAATCTGGTTATTACATAATTATATCAAGAAAAAAATATAGTGTTATTAGAAAGTATATGTCTTGAAAATAAAATTATAAATTATCCCTTCTCATGATTAATATTGATTGTGTTATGTTGAGTAATTTTGGAAATAATCATCATTGCTAATAAATTAAAATATTTTTAAAGTTGCTTCTTTCTTATAAAATTACCAAAAATCTCTTAAATATTATACTCATAAAATTCTTGAAAAATGCCAAAGAAACCTTGGTTTGTTGATGTAATCAAATGGTTCTAAATGATCCCATTAGGGATCAAGTCTTGTTGAGTGCAAGGTCTCTAACAACATAAGGTACGAGTCTAGGATTGTGTTTTGGGTAACTTTGGTAGAATGTATATCCCTTAATCATTT